>VZQC01003872.1:2079197-2122595 GCA_009823505.1 Rhizomys pruinosus
TTTTGCTTATTCTGTGGGAAGAAGCTGCAATAAACATGGCCCGTGCATGTATCTCTGTGGTGGCGGAAGTCTTGAAGGTACATGCCCAATGAGTGAATGAGCTGGGTCAGGCCGGTGCAAGTTCATTCCAGTCTTCCAAAGGGTATTCCACACTACTGCTTTCCCATAGTGGCTGTAACCGAGTTTACAATTCCCACCGCACAGTGGAATGAAGTGTTCCCTTCTTTTTTTTTTCCCCAAACCTCTCCAGCACTTGGTATCCATTGTTTTCTTGTCACTAGCCGTCCTTATCTGGAGTAAGATGGTATATCTTAAAGTGGTTTTGAATTTGCATTTCCTTAAGTGATTAGAGATGTTGAGACAGTTCTTAGGTGTTCTCAGACATCTCTAATTCCTCGCGTTGTGAAGTCTTTGTTCAGTCTTGTGCTCCATCTATTGAGTGGGCGTTTCTGTTTTCTTGTTCTTTTTTTGTTTTTTTTTATTTTTTTTATGTTTTTTTTTTTTCTTTGTTTTTGATTTTTTGGTAGTTTTATATATATTTTGTCTGTGAAAATCTGCTTTGTCAATTGTATCTGCAAGTGAAGGTGTTCCTCCACCGGTGGGATTTCTCTTCACTTTTCATTCGCTATTGTCTTTTGATGTACAGAAGTTTTGAGTTTGATGAGGTCCATTTTGTCATTGGTCCGACCTTAATTCTTGTGCACATCTGTGTCTGTTTAGGAAGTCGTTCCTACGCCTATGTCTGTTTCCTGTGCGCCACTTTTTCTGTCTATCAACCTTAGAGTTTTGGGGTTTCACGTTGAGGTTTAATCCATCTGGATTGACTTTGTACAGGGGTGAGAGGTAGGGTTGTATTTCAGTTTCTTCTTACATGAAATGACTGCCAAACTCATAGAGGTAATTAGTATATCTATGGCTCCTAAACATTTTTATTATTTTTTTTAAAATTTTTATTTATTTTTGTATGTGTATGAGTGTACTGTCTGCATGTAGGTCTGTGCATCCATGTTGTGCAATGCCACGGAGGTCAGAAGAGGGTCTTGGATCCCCCTGGAACTGGAGTTCTCCTGGAATTGGAGTTACAGACAGTTCTTAGCCGCCATGTGGGTGCTGGGGATCGAACCCAGGTCCTCTGCAAGAGCAGTCAGTGCTCTTAACCGCTAGGCTATCTCTCCAGCCCCATCTTTTTTATTATTTTTATTTTATGTATATGAGTGTATTAGCTGCATATATGTAAGTGCTCCCATGTCATGCAATGTCCACGGAGGTCAGAAAGTGAGTGCTGGGAATCAAACCAGGTCCTCTGCAAGAGCAGCCATTGCTATTAACCACCATTGCTATTAACCACTGAGACATCTCTCCAGTCCCTTAAAGAAATTCTTGGATCGGGGGTTTCCCAAGACCACCTGAAGCACAGCAAGGAACTGGAACCAAACCAAGTGCCCCTCAACTGACGAGTGGATAGAGAAAATGTGATACATCTACACAGTGGAGTTCTATGCATCAGTAAAGAAAGATGACATCATGAACTTTGCAGGAAAATGGCTGGATCTAGAAGATACCATGCTGAGTGAAGTAACACAGTCCCAGAAAAACAAGTGACGAATGGTATCCCTCATCTGTGGATGCTAACACCAATTATCTAATTGTATGGCAAACTGAGCCACGTCAATGTGATCTGAAACCAACTGTGCTCTTATATCTTAAAATATAATAAATAAATAAATAAATAAATACCTAAAAAAAAAAGTCTTATCTCTCTCTCTGCTCATCCTCAGACATCCATTGGTCTCATCGTGACCTATACGTCACTCTGCATCTTTAGGCTTTATACAAATGGAAGAAAATAGTACCCCTCATCTCTTCTGAGATAAGGTATCTCTAAGTAGCCCAGCCATCCATGGATTCATGATTCTGCTGCACCAGCCTCCCAAGTGCTGGGATTATACGTATTTGCCACCTTGCCATGATCTGTTTTTGTTTGTTTGTTTGTTAGTTGAGTCTAAGTGGCCAGGTTGTTCTGGAACTTCGGATCTTCCTGCCTCAGCCTCCTGAGTAGCTACAGCTCTCCCAGGTGATTTGGATATGGCTTGTCACTCCCATGAATGTTCATATGTTGGAGGTTGAGGTGGTGGGACTTTTGGGGTTTTTTGTTTGTTTGTTTGTTTGTTTGTTTTTCAGTCTTTTTGAGACAGAGTTTCCCTTTAGTCCCAGCTGGCCTGGAGCTCTTTATGTAGACCAGGCTGGCCTTGTACTCACCGAGATCTGCCTGCCACTGCCTCCCAAGTGCTGGGATTAAAGGTGTGCACCACCATGCCCAGGGTGGTGGGATTTGTAAGAGGTAGAATTCAGAAGAAGGCCATTAGGCAGTACGGGCTCTGATCTAGGAGAGACTGACATAGTTCCCATGCAACCCTTCCCTGGCACAGTGTTCTTCCACCATCTTGATGCCACCTGCCACAAGTTCCTCACCAGAGCCAAGCCAGTGTTGAGCTAAATAAACCTCCTAAAACAAAACAAAACAAAACAAAACAAAACAAAACAAAACGCCAGTTCCAGACGAGCTGGGACTACAGGGATACCCTGTCTTAAAAAGACCAAAAAAAAAAAAAAAGAAGTTACCTAGTACATATTATGTCATATACAGTTTTTTGTTTTGTTTTGTTTTGTTTTGTTGGTCTTTTTGAGACAGGGTCTCCCTGTAGCCCCAGCTGTCCTGGCACTCACTCTGTAGACCAGGCTGGCCTTGAACTCATAAAGATCTGCCTGCCTCTAGGATTAAAGGCGTGCGCCACCATGCCCGGCTATATACAGTTTATTATTTCATTCTACTGTCAAATAGAATCCTTTTCTACAGGTTAAGTACAAAGTAAATATTTTTCGTTTTTGTTAGGCTGTTTCCTGGTGTTCTGTAGCCGTTTCCTCCCATGGAAACATTCTCTTCTGGAGAGGATGGAAGTTCCATTTCTAGCAGCTAATGGAACTTATAAGGCTCAAGATAAGAAAAGTCCACAAGGCCCCTCCCTCCCCAGGCCGTGTAAATAGTAACAATTGCTATGGAAAAGAGACTCTGTAGAGATGCCTGGGAGCTATTCAGGGATCTCCAGGGACACAGCTTTCATGAAGCGACTTCTGTGCAACTGCCCCTGCCCCTGCCAGTAATCCCTTTAAACTCTGTAGTTCACCAAGCTAGACTTGGATGAATTGACTTTGGTCTGCCATTGGTGTCCCCAGGAAAAGTATTTGGTTGTTACAAATAAAACCACCTTTTACAAGTTTTTGTGTGGATTTATTTATTTATTTATTTATTTTGGTCTTTTCGAGACAGGGTCTCCCTGTAGCCCCAGCTGTCCTCGAATTTGCTCTGTAGACCAGGCTGGACTTGAACTCACAAAGATCCACCTGCCTCTGCTTCCCAAGTGCTAGGATTAAAGGCGTGCACCACCACGCCCGACTGACATATTTATTTTTAATCAATACCTAGGAGTAGAAGGTATTGTATGATAAATGTACACTTTCCCTTTGTCTCTCCTCCCCTCCTCTCTCTCCCCTCCCCTCCCCTCCTCTCTCTCCTCTCTCTCCTCTCTCTCCCCTCCCCTCCCCTCCCCTCCTCTCCTCTCCTCCCTCTCCTCCCCTCCCCCTCCCCTCCCCTCCCCTCCTCTCTTTTCTTGTATAACAAGAGTGTTATATAAGAGCTGAGGATGACCTTGAACTTCTGACCCTCCTGCCTCCATATCTTGTGTGTTGAGATTCCAGGCTTGGACGATCACATCATTTTCTGTAGTGCTAGGGATTGAAACAAGATCGTTGTGCAAGCTAGCCTTTTAGCTATGTGGATAGATTAGCCTGGCCTGGAACTTTCAGTGATCTTCTTGCCTCTGCCTCCTAGGTGCTTCACCATATTGAACATATATAAGTACTTAAAAAAAACTGCCAAGGGGCTGGGGAGATGTCACAGTTGGCAAAGTGGTTAATGTGTACACATAAAGACCTGAGTTGGATCCCCTAAATCCTCTTGAAAATTTAGGGGGGTGGGACTGCGAGATTGGCTGACTGTGCAAAGTATCTTGTCACCAAGCCTGATGACCTGTGCTTGATTCCCAGAACCCATATAATGGATGAAGAAAATGGGCTCCTGGAAGTTGTCCTCTGACCTCCACACATGGGCTGTGACATACACTCAAGCCCCTACCAGATAAATAAATGTTAATAAACAAAACAAAACAGGACAAGGTAGAGTTTATAATCCCCAGTGATGGGGAGGTGGAGACAGGCAGATTTTTGGGGGTCACTGGCCAGCCAGGTTAGGCTACAGCTCCAGGCCAGTGAAAGACCCTGTCCTGTGTCAAAAACCACACCAAAGGCATGATGTAATGGCATACACCTTTAGTCCCAACACTCAGGAGGCAAAGGCAAGCAGATCTCTGTGAAATCCAGGCCAGCCTGGTGTATAGACCTCATTCCAGGGCTACATAGTGAGACCCTGTCTCCAAAAACAACCAAACCAAAACAAGATGGATGATTTTTTTTTAACTTTTTTTTTTTGTGTGTATGAATGTACTGTCTGCATGTAGGTCTGTGCACCCATGTCCTGCCTTGGAGGTCAGGAAAGGGTGGAGTTAAAGACGGTTCTCAGCTGCCACGTGGGTGCTGGGGATCAAACCCGGGTCCTCTGCAAGAGTGGTCATCACTCTTAACCGCTATGCCATCTCTGCAGCCCCACAAGATGGATGATTTCTGAGGAAGGGCACTCAAGGTTAACTTCTGGGCCCTATGTACCCTCCCACACCAAAAACAACAACAACAATAATCCTGGCAAAATGTTTTACAAAATGTTACGATTTTGCATTCCTACCACATCTTGAACATTCCATATCTTGAGAGCACTTAGGATTGTTAGTTTTTTTTAATTTTTAATTTTTGAGTTTGTAGTATTCTCTTTTATTTTTTAAGATTTATTTTTATTTTATGAGTATTTGTCTCTGCAATGTATGCTAGGGTGAATGCCCTTGGAAACCAGGAGAGGGTATCAGATTCCTTGGGACTGGGATTCCAGACCTTCGTGAGACACCCGGCATAAGTGCTGGGAGGCTAGCTCAGGTCCTCTGGAAAAGCAGCCAGGCTTCTCAACCACTGAGCCATTTCTCTATCCCCTGTAGAGTGTTTTTTCTTTCTTTTTTTATTTTATTTAATTTTTTAAATTTTTTAAAATTTATTTTTGTATGTGTATGAATGTACTGTCTGCATGTAAGTTTGTGCACCCGTGTCGTGCAATGCCGCGGAGGTCAGAAGAGGGTCTCGGATTCCCGTGGAACTGGAGTTCTCCTGGAATTGGAGTTACAGACGGTTCTTAGCCGCCATGTGGGTGCTGGGGATCGAACCTGGGTCCTCTGCAAGAGCAGTCGGCGCTCTTAACTGCTAGGCTATCTCTCCAGCCCATATTTTATTTTATTTTATTTTTGTCTTTTTGAGACAGGGTCTCCCTTTAGTCACTCACTCTGTAGACCAGGCTGGCCTTGAACTCACAGAGATCCTCCTGCCTCTGCTTCCTAAGTGCTGGGATCAAAGGCCTGTGCGCCACCACACCTGGCTCTTTTTTTTTTTAAGTTTGTGTGTGTGTGTGTGTGTGTTAGCATGTGTGTGTGTGTTAGCACGTGTGTATGTACCCATGTGTGTATAAACACACTCCTGTGAATGTGCATGTAGAGGTCAGAGTTGATGTTGATATCAATCTCCACCTCAATTTTTTTTTTTTTTGTCTTTTTGAGACAGGGTCTCCCTGTAGCTCCGGCTGTCCTGGAACTCACTCTGTAGACCAGGCTGGCCTTAAACTCACAAAGATCCGCCTGCCTCTGCCTCCCAAGTGCTAAGATTAAAGGCGTGCGCCACCACGCCCGGCTCAATTTTTTTTTAAAATTAGGGTCAGTGAGGTGGCACTTACCTTTATCCTCAGGAGGCAGAGGGAGGTATATCTCTGTAAGTTCAAGGCCAGCCTGGTCTGCATAGCAAGTTGCAGGCTGGTCAGGGCTACAAGGTGAAACCCTGTCACCTCAAAAAAAGTAATCTATTTACTCTTATTGCGTGTGTGATTGTGCACGTGTAGAAGTCAGAGGACACCTTTATAGTCATCAGGACATGTGCATAGGCCATCTTATTGGTCCTCTACCTTAATTTTTGAGACAGTCTCTCACTGAATCTGAAGCTCGCTGTTTCAGCTAGTATGGCTGGCCAATAAGCCCCAGGGCTCTGTCTATGCCTGGACTACAGACATGTGTCACCATGTCCAGCTTTTATGTGGGTTCTAGGAACTGAACTCAGATCCGCATGGTTCTGCTGCAAGCGCTTTATCCACAGTCTTCTCTCCAGCCCAGTAGTGTTTTTTCATTGTATTTTTAATTTGATTTGCATTTTCCTTATGATTAATTATGTTGACCATCTTTTTTTTTTTTTTACAGAAATTAGCATTTATTACAGAGGGAGGAAGGAGGGGTCATTCGGTCCAGCAGTGGCCACAGTATGGGGCAGTGCATACATAGTACAGACGCATGGCATCCCCTACCCGGGGAACTGTGTGAAGGACACTGCCTCCTTGTGGCCGCACTTCTGGCACGGGTGGTCCTCGGTCCGTGGCAACCTGGGGTCAGGGATGATCTGGGTAAGCTCCTCCACTTCGTGCCTGATTTTGTTGACGTAGATGTAACTGTTGTCGGCTTCCTGCTGGTAATCACAATTCTGGCAGTTCTGCTTGTCCTCATTGGAGTACAGCATGTTGTTACATTCCTGGCAGAATTGACTACCCGGCTCATTAAGTCCCGTCGGGTCCCATAGCTACGCTGAGCCTACCGAGCTTTCTGCACCAGGACCAACCTTGAACTCACAGAGATCCGCCTGCCTCTGTCTCCTGAGTGCTGGGACTAAAAGCCTGAACTGCCACACCCGGCTGGATTATTCATTTTTATTTATTTATTTTTTAAATTTTATTTATTTTTGTATGTGTATGAATGCACTATCTGCGTGTAGGTCTGTGCACCCGTGTCGTGAAATGCTGCCCCGGAGGTCAGAAGAGGGTGTCGGATTCCCCTGGAACTGGAGTTCTCCTGGAACCGGAGTCACAGACGGTTCTTAGCCCGGGGTTCTTAGCGCTGGGGATCAAACCCGGGTGCTCTGCAAGAGCAGTTGGTGCTCCCAACCGCTAGGCTATCTCTCCAGCCCTGATTATTATTATTTTTTTTTATTTCTGTATGTGTATGAACGTACTGTCTGCATGTAGGTTTGTGCACCCGTGTCGTGCAATGCCGCAGAGGTCAAAAGACGGCGTCGGATTCCCCTGGAACTGGAGTTCTCCTGGAATTGGAGTTTCAGACGGTTCTCGGCTGCCATGTGGGTGCTGGGGATCGAACCCGGGTTCTCTGTAAGAGCGGTCGGCGCCCTTAACCGCTAGGTCATCTCTCCAGCCCTGATTATTCATTTTTAAATACTCTACTGGGAACAAGGTTAAATCTTGTCTCAGCAAAGGAAAAGTGTTATGAGATAGGTGCCTTAAAGAGTGTCTTTTTTTTTTTTCCAGGGTACTGGACACTGTGTTGGGTTTGAACTCTTCAGCATTTTCCAGGTAATGGAAAACATTGGGAGCTATCCACAGATTCACCACCACTCAGTGAGGAGACCAGCAAAACTCAAAACAAGTAGGCAAGGAGTCACTGGACAGAAAGTTAGATAGGCTCCATGCAGAGTTACAAAGCTCCTTGCAAGTGGGGTCAAGGAGTTCAAATCTGATTAGTGGCTAACATTTATTTAGAGCTGAAAATCTGCCAGGCAGTATGTAAACACATTTAAAAATACTCATACTGGACTAGGAGATGTTCCAGCAGTTGAAGTGCTTGCTAGTCTTGCAGAGGACCTGGTTTGTCGTCTCACACCTACATCTGGTGGCTAACAACAGGTTGTAACTTCAATTCCAGGAGACCTGACACCATCTCCTGGCCTCCTTGGGTGCACATAAACTCAGGGAGGCATCCATCCATCATACACATTAAACAAACTTTTTTTTTTTTTCTTTTTAAGACAGGTCTCCCTGTAGCCCCAGCTGCCCTGGAACTCATTCTTTAGAGTAGGCTGGCCTGCCTCTGCCTCCAAGTGCTAGGATTAAAGGCGTGCACCATCATGCCCGGCTAAAAAATCTTTAAAAAATTTCAGTTTCTGCAGGCGCGTGGTGGAGCATGCCTTAATCTTAGCACTCGGGAGGCAGAGACAGACGGATTTGTGAGTTCAGGCCAGCCTGGTCTACAAAGTGAGTTCCAGGACAGCTGGGGCTACGGAAGACCCTGTCTCAAAAAGACAAACAAACAAACAAACAAACAAAAAATATATATAATGTAAATATATTCATGTTCCAGACTTTCCAGGGCTAAAGAGTGAGACCCTGTCTCCGATCCCTCTTCTGACCTCCACGGCATTGCACGACACGGGTGCACAAATTTGCATGCAGACAGTACATTCAATACACATACAGAAAATAAATAAAAGTAATAAAAAAAACTCAAAAAAAAAAAAAGAACCGTCGTAACTCCAATTCCAGGAGAACTCCAGTTCCAGGGAATCCGACACCCTCTTCTGACCTCCGCGCATTGCACGACACAGGTGCACAAACCTACATGCAGACAGTACACTCATACGCATACAAAAAATAAATAAAATTTAAAAAAATATTTTAAAAAAGCCTTTGAGGGGCTGGAGAGATGGCCTGGCGGTTAAGAGCGATTCCCCAGCACCCACATGGCTGCGAGAACCATCTTTAACTCCATCCAGGAAATGTGACACCCTCTTCTGACCTTCACGGCATTCATACACATAAAAAATAAATAGCTGGGCGTGGTGGTGCACGCCTTTAATCCTAGCACTTGGGAGGCAGAGGCAGGTGGATCTTTGTGAGTTCAAAGCCAGCCTGGTCTACAGAGCGAGTTCCAGGACAGCGGGGGGCTACAGGGAACCCTGCCTCGAAAAGACCAAAAATAAATAATAAATAAATAAATAAATAAATAAATAAAATAAAATTAAATAAATTTAAAAAAGTTTTAAATACTCTTAAAAAAATCTCTTTAGACACCATCTTTTAGTCTAGACTGGCCTGGAACTCAGATGTTTCAGTGCTCTTAACCACGAGACTCCCTCCTGCCCGGGAANGGAGGGAGTCTCAGTGGTTAAGAGCACTGAAATACATAATGAGTTCCAGGCCAGTCTAGACTAAAAGATGGTGTCTCAAAGAGATTTTTTTAAGAGTATTTAAAACTTTTTTTAAATTTATTTAATTTTATTTATTTATTTATTTATTTATTTATTTATTTATTTATTTTTGGTCTTTTTCGAGGCAGGGTCTCCCTGTAGCCCCAGCTGTCCTGGAACTCGCTCTGTAGACCAGGCTGGCTTTGAACTCACAAAGATCCACCTGCCTCTGCCTCCCAAGTGCTAGGATTAAAGGCGTGCACCACCACGCCCAGCTATTTATTTTTTATGTGTATGAATGCCGTGAAGGTCAGAAGAGGGTGTCACATTTCCCTGGAACTGGAGTTAAAGATGGTTCTCAGCAGCCATGTGGGTGCTGGGGAATCGCTCTTAACCGCCAGGCCATCTCTCCAGCCCCTCAAAGGCTTTTTTAAAAATATTTTTTTAAATTTTATTTATTTTTTTGTATGCGTATGAGTGTACTGTCTGCATGTAGGTTTGTGCACCAGTGTCGTACAATGCCGCGGAGGTCAGAAGAGGGTGTCGGATTCCCCTGGAACTGGAGTTCTCCTGGAATTGGAGTTACAGACGGTTCTTTTTTTTTTTTGAGTTTTTTTTATTACTTTTATTTATTTCTGTATGTGTATGAATGTACTGTCTGCATGCAAATTTGTGCACCCGTGTCGTGCAATGCCGTGGAGGTCAGAAGAGGGTATCGGAGACAGGGTCTCACTCTTTAGCCCTGGAAAGTCTGGAACATGAATATATATACATATATATATATATTTTTTGTTTGTTTGTTTGTTTGTTTGTCTTTTTGAGACAGGGTCTTCCTGTAGCCCCAGCTGTCCTGGAACTCACTTTGTAGACCAGGCTGGCCTTGAACTCACAAAGATCCGTCTGTCTCTGCCTCCCGAGTGCTAAGATTAAAGGCATGCTCCACCACGCCCTGCAGAACATGAATATTTTTTAAAGATTTCTTTAGCCGGGCATGATGGTGCACGCCTTTAATCCTAGCACTTAGGAGGCAGAGGCAGGCCAGCCTACTCTAAAGAATGAGTTCCAGGGCAGCTGGGGCTACAGGGAGACCTGTCTTAAAAAGAAAAAAAAAAAAAGATTTGTTTAATGTGTATGATGGATGGATGCCTCCCTGAGTTTATGTGCACCCAAGGAGGCCAGGAGATGGTGTCAGGTCTCCTGGAATTGAAGTTACAACCTGTTGTTAGCCACCAGATGTAGGTGCTGAGACGCAAACCCAGGTCCTCTGCAAGACTAGCAAGCACTTCTAACTGCTGGAACATCTCCCTAGTCCCAGTATGAGTATTTTTAATGTGTTTACATACTGCCTGGCAGATTTTCAGCTCTAAATAAATGTTAGCCACTAATCAGATTTGAACTCCTTGACCCCACTTGCAAGGAGCTTTGTAACTCTGCATGGAGCCTATCTAACTTTCTGTCCAGTGACTCCTTGCCTACTTGTTTTGAGTTTTGCTGGTCTCCTCACTGAGTGGTGGTGAATCTGTGGATAGCTCCCAATGTTTTCCATTACCTGGAAAATGCTGAAGAGTTCAAACCCAACACAGTGTCCAGTACCATCTCCTCTGTTACCTTTTATTACATCCCATTATTTTGGTTCTCATCCACCATTTTCCCACACAAATTTACAAAGCTATAAAATTTAGTGACGAATTACATACTCATAGATGGGTGTGGCTGCACACCCCCCAATCCCAGCACTTGAAGTGTAGAGACAGGAGGACCAGGAGCTCAGTGTCATCCATAGCTAAGACTAATCTGAAGGCCAGTCTGGGCTACATGAGACTATAGAAAAACAAAAACAACATAATTATATGCCCATGATTCCTTCCTATGAGCCAGTTGTGTCTCCATATAGCTTATACATTCCCTGCGGGCAGAAACAATGGGTGATAACTGTGAGCCCAAAGTGAAGACTTTGCCTGGACTCCATTTCACACATCTGTAAAGGGATTCAGCATAGCCAACAGAGGACAACATGGAGAATTCATAGCTTCCATAACAGATCAGTTAGCAGCACAGATGTTAGCTTCTATACTTGTGCCTGCTAGCCTGGTCTACATAGCTACTAGTTCCAGGCAAGCTGGGGCTACAGGAGACCCTGTCTCAAAAAACAAGCAAGCAGGAAGGGAAGAAGAAAGAAAAAAGAAAGAAGAAAGAAAGAAATTTAAGAAAGAAAGAAATTTAAGAAAGAAAGAAAGAGGAGACAAAGAAAGAAAAGAGAAAGAGGGAGGGAGGAAGGAAGGAAGGAAGGAAGGAAGGAAGGAAGGAAGGAAGGAAGGAAGGAAGGAAAAGAGAAATCTCAACTCTTCAGTTCTTTGCTGATCACTAGGTCTCCCATAACCTCCAGGCTTCTGGGAGTGAGCTCAGGTATAGATGGAGTCTGACAATCTGCTAACAACAAATGGAGCTGGAAAAATTCAAGGTGCAGAGGCCCTACCAAGGTCTGGAATGCAAAACCCTGGCCCAGAATCCCTCTTCTGTGATCATTTCAACCTGGATAGCGCCTCATCTGACCCCGGGTGTCATTGTCTCCTGGACCCATGTCCCTGCTCTTTCCTTTGGCACCGCTTGTGCTTTCTCATGCCAACATCTATCCCCAAGTCATTTCCAAACCAGTCATGGAACTCCTGGCCTACTTACTGAACGCAAAGCCACAGAACAAACAGGCCTGAAAGAAGTGGAACCAGGAAGGTTGCAGGGGAGAGAGGAGCCCCAGCATCTGAGGGGAAGAGGTGCAGTTTCTCCAAATCTGGCAGAAAAGCTCTTGCATCCTCCAGGGCGGCCTGAGCAGCCACAGTAAAGTTAGGATCACCAGAAACTGAAACATCAAAGACACAGGATTGGAAGTAAGCATCTTCCACTGGAAGCCCTTCTTTGCACAGCTGTCTGGCAGTAGCTAGGGTTATAGCCCCCCGACGGTTCCGTTCCAAGCGAGAGAGGCGCTGACTTGGAGGGCATCCCCCAACACAGAGCTGAAGATCCTGCTCAGCTGAGAAGGCCCTAGCCACATCCTCTGCTACCCTGATGGAGAATGAGAGCTGCCCAGCCGTCTGCCGGATGATTATAGTCGTGCCAATGTAGGCGGCTCGGATCTCCACATAACTTCCAGGGTTAGCAGTCTGAATGGACAAACTCGAGCCCCCAGGTCGGTCACCTCCATTGATAGAACCATCTTCAAAGGCTGCAGGAAGATTGTCCACCTCGGCCTGGTAGACCTTCTGGTCAATGCATTCTTGCATGTTCTTAAATATGATGGTGAGCTGTGAGGGCAAGAGAGAAAATAGTTCATTTGAGGCTTAATGCATCCTCCCCAGACCCCATTAAAACTACATGTGGGTCAAGGATCTGCTCCCAGCTTAGATGCAAGGCCTCTTCACCGCCCTCAACCCTTCATCCCTCGCCTTGTTACTTTCCAGTAGTGCCTTGCCCTGCTTTTCCAGTAGTCCCTTTCTCTGCTTTTTGGTCTCAACCTCAACAACTCCTGGAGAGAATTAAGTATCCCCTTGGAAACTCTTCAACTGTGCTATCTCCAGCTGCTGTCCCCGGTTTCTATTTAGTATTGCCTGCATTTGAATGAAATTCTGATCAATGAAGGCTGATCTACTAGAGCAAGCCTGTGGCAGGAGGAAGCCAGTCCTGATGGAAGGGAGCTGGCTGAGGAATCATGGAACAGGGAGGAAGAGTGTGGCAATGTCCTGGAGAGGACGTCGTGAGGTGGGCCGGGAGGAAAACTGAAACCCTGACCTTCCGAGTGGTGGTAGCGTTGGCCCCGGATGCCACGGGGGAGCTGGTGGCCTGGACGAAAAGGAAGTCGTTATCCAGCAGGGGCCAAGCTCCTTGGACTCGGCACGTGTGGAAGTGGTGGTGGAAGCTGCGCACGTGGGGGTCCCCGAAGGAGGCGCAATGCAAGAAGCCCGGGGAGTGACCGTGCAGACGGGAAAAGCGGCCCTCGTAGTCACAGGGGTCTGGGGTTGGGGGCCCAGGGCCGGCTCCTGGAAGGGCGGGGCCGCGGGCGGGAGGCGGAGCCGTTGGACCCTGGCGCGAGCAGTTGTGCTGGATCATCAGGTCCTCGATGCCGTGCACTGCCGAATGGAAGGCTAGGTCGCCTCGGCAGGTGCGTGCTGTGCGCCGCGTGCAGAGCGCATAGGAGCGGAGCGCGCGACACAGGCCACCCGAGGCCACCCCTCCGCCTCTGCCACCGCCTCCGCGCAGCGCACCTGGAGAGTCCCCGCCTCGGAGGCTCAGGGTGGACGACACGTACTCAGCGTTGCAGCGGAGGATCTTGCACTGAGAATTAGCTAAGGATGCAAGGGAGAGGCTTGTGAAAGCTACCCAAACCCCAGAACGCTCCCAGCTCCCAAACGGCAGCCCGGCAGTTCCTAGAACCCAGGTACTTCCTCAGCCCAACGTTCAGCTCCATAGTCCTCGCCTCTGTCCCTCTTTCCCTCTTACTAAGCCTTTTGGACTTCTTCTGCCTAAGATCCAAGGGCTCAGTCTTGCCCTTCCCGGTGTTGAATAAGAAATAAAGCGACTCGGCACTCATCCTTCCTCACAGAAGCGCACACGCCCACCCTTACGCAGCAGCCTGCCCTCTAGAGGTCCCCAAACCCTTCCCTGGCCCTTCCTTACCATGTCCACAGAGGAGCAGCAGAAAAGTGAGAGTGCTTAGAGTTGGAGGACTGCCGTGGGGGGACCGGGAACTAGAGGACTGGCCACGATCCCCCATACCTATCCAGCTAGGTCCCCCCAGGCGCCGCTTCTTCCCAGCTGACGACTCTACCTAGTGAATTTTGACCAGCTGTCCTGTGACTGAAAAAAGAAATTTGGCTGGGCATGGGGAAAGAGAAGAGTCGCAGACTAGTCAGGAGGTTGCTTCCAGAACCTAGGGAGAGGAAGACGGGGATTAAACAGACTGGGGTTTGGGGAGAAGGAGGCCTCTCAAAGGATAAGTGTGGCCAGTGAGCCTCTGTGCCCTGTTCCTGTAGCCATCTTCAGGGCCCCTTGTGCAATACCCCTAAGCGGGGGTGGAGGGAAGGTTGCATGACCTCGGTGGGCAGAGTCCACTGTGTTGCCCCATACTGACTCCCAAACAGCAGGTGTGTCAAAAATAGAGGAATCGGGGAAAGATGAGACCCCCATTTATCTTAGTGGATTCCTCAGTAGAATCAGGATCTGGAACCATTAAAGAACTGTACCTCCTACATGCCCCCCCCCCCAACCAGGAGAGGCCATCTGCCTGGATTCATTCGTTTCTATTTCTTCTTTGTGTTAGAGGACACAAAGAATAAACGTAGAGTACCTACTATGCCTTCTAGAATGTCACCTTCCTGATGAAAAGGGAGCCATTACAATCCCTCTCTCATGGAATGGGATGCAAACAAAGCATTCAGATCAATATTTGTTTTTGCCAAGTCAACAGTTCCTGGATTTTTCCGGGCCTGACAGAAGAACTGCTCTTTCCATTATTCTCCCCTTTGCAAATTCAGAAGTTCCTGGTCTTTGGAGGAAGGATGGAAGTGGAATGCATCTACCTCCCTTTCTCTTGCCAAAGTCCCCTTTTTGGAGTAAGTATGTGTTGAAAGAGTCCTGCAGGAGGCCTGAGAGCAGCACAAAGAGATTAGAATGGTGGGGTGAAATAACTTACACAAAGGGTTATCCTGACCCCTAGAAGCCCAGTGTGAAGGGCCCTGCTCCGTGGGCAGAGCTTCAGCAAGTGATCATCTAACCTCACACTTGGCCTTGATGAGAAAATTACAGAGGGGTGGGGACTCCTGAAACTTCAGAAATGGTGAGGTGGGGGCTGGAAGGGCTCTTCAGTGCTGAGTAGATACTTAGCATGCTCGAGGCCCGGGGTTCAATCTTCAGCACTACCTCCCTCCAAAAGCCTCAGGATCACAAGGTAAAGAAGAAACTAAGAGTGCAGGAGGAGATCAGACTTCGAATGGCCCAGCCAGAGGAATGGAGCTGAGGGGACCTTGGTAAGGAGAGATTCTAGGTATGGGAACAGGGACACCGAAGAAAAGGTCTGGTGCTGGGCGTGGTGGCGCACACCTTTAATCCTAGCACTTGGGAGGCAGAGGCAGGCGGATCTTTGTGAGTTCAAGGCCAGTCTGGTCTACATAGTGAGTTCCAGGACAGCAGGAGCTACAGGGAGACCCTGTCTCAAAAAGACCAAAAAAAAAAAAAAGCAAAGGTCTGGAGTTTTATGGAAGTCTAGCCTCAGTCCAAAAGCTCATGTAAACAGTTGCAATTTAATTTTGACTTACTGGTTCTCGAGGTCAAACATACTCTGATATCCGACTCTCCAGCCATAGTTGCCAATTTTGATGGTCTGCTCCAGGCAGGGGGGCTCCCATCTCTTTCTCCATGTCTCTCTGTTCCCCAGACTGGCTGCAATCTCACTGAGGTCAGAGAGCTGCAGGGTGTAGGGGGGAAGGGGGAGTACATGGCTGGCCTGAGTGGAGTTCTGGACAGCTGAGAGGGGGAGGGCAATGGCTACTGAGTTGACAGTTTTAAAAATAGCTAAGTCCAAAATTCCAGGAACGTTGGTGGCAGTAGGGTGTGGAAGTAGGAACGGTGGGAAGGGTAGGGAGAGTGACCAGAATACGGAGTACTGGGTACCAGGTGAAGGAAGTAAAGAAACACTGACAGTCAAGTCATGGATCCAGCGCCAGCTCGGATGCTCTACGGTCCCTGCCTCCTCAGGGCAGCTCGCCAGCGTTCTCATTCCAGCACTCCTGCTCTTTCAGACTAATAATGAGCCTCTCATTTATTGCCCTGGTCCTGCTCTACTGAGTATTACATCGAGTTTCTACCTACAGTGCCTGCAGGTCGGTGACACCACAGCAGGGGTAGTCCACAGACCCTCCCCCATCTTTACAGAGTACTTCAGAAACTGAAAAGGCCAGCTGTCCAGAGAAGAAATCTGAGCTGAGTTGTTTGGGAGGAGGGTTGGTTCAGTCTGTCCTGCTCAGATCTTTGCAGCTGTCTACCCCCTACCTCTTGATTTCCATTGCTCTGGTTATTGCTCCCTCCCCCTCATCAATACACATAACACATAAGCTTCCAGGTTGCTAGAAGAGAAGGATAACAGAGGCAAAGAGATGAATAGGAGAGGGGGCTGGAGAGATGGCTTAGTAGTTAAGAGCACTGGCTGAGCAGAAGACCAGGTTGGATTCCAGAACCCACATGGCCACTAACAACTATCCATAACTCCAGTTCCAGGGGATCTGATACCCTCCTCTCCCCTCTGTGGGCAGTGAACATACATGGTACATACATGCAGGTAAAACACTTATATACATAAATAAAATATTTTAGAAAAGAACAAAAACATTTCAGTCTGAATTTGATCAATCCCAAGTCTAGAACTAACTACTAATATACAGGAAATGTAGGAAACAGCCAGTAGTTCTTCAGGTTGTGAAAATAGTTTTTTCTTTTTTTTAATTTAATTTTATTTCTGCATGTGTATGAATGTACTGTCTGCATGCAGGTTTGTGCACCCGTGTCGTGCAATGCCGCGGAGGTCAGAAGAGGGTCTCGGATTCCCCTGGAACTGGAGTTCTCCTGGAATTGGAGTTTCAGACGGTTTTCGGCCGCCATGTGGGTGCTGGGGATCGAACCCGGGTCCTCTGCAAGAGCAGTCGGCGCTCTTAACCGCTAGGTCATCTCTCCAGCCCAGGTTGTGAAAATATTTTACAAGTCCAAGTCAAATGACCTGGGCTCAACAATAAATTGGAAAAAAAAAAAAAAAAAAGAAGAAGAGAGCCAAGCATGTAGTACAGGCTTTTATTTTTTAATTATTTATTTATTTATTTTGGTCTTTTTAAGACAGGGTCTTACCTGTAGTCCCAGCTGTCCTGGAACTCACTCTGTAGACCAGGCTGGCCTTGAACTCACAAAGATCCACCTGCCTCTGCCTCCCAAGTGCTAGGATTAAAGGCGTGCACCACCATGCCTGGTGTAGTGAATGCTTTTAATCCCAGCATTCAGGAGGCAGAGGTAGGCAAATAGATCTCTGTGAGTTCAAGGCCAGTTTGGTCTACATAGTGAGTTCCAGGACAGCTGTGGCTACAGGAAGACCCTGTCTCAAAAGACATCAAAGGGCCTTGGTGGACCACTGACCTTGCATGCACAAGGCAAACAAACAAAAAAGTTAAAATACTATCAAACAAACCAAAACTTAAGTCTGACATTAACAGACCTTTTTATTTTTATTTTTTCCACCTGTCTCTGCCTCCTGAGTGCTGGAATTAAAGGTGTGTGCCCCAAATTTTACTATTTTTGACAGTGTCTATTTTTATTGATTGATTGATTTGTTTTTATGTGTTTGAGTGTCTTGCCTGCATGTAATGTATGTAAGTACACCACGTATATACAATGCCCAATGGAAGCCAGAAGAGGGCATCAGATCTCAAACTGGAATTGTTAACTGCCATGGGGGTACTGGGTACCATACCTAGGTCCTCTGCAAGAGCAACCAGTGTTCTTAATCACTGAGTCATCTTCCCAGTCCCATATATATATGTCTTTTTGAGACAGGGTCTCCCTGTAGTCCCAGCTGTCCTGGAACTCTCTCTGTAGACCAGGCTGGCCTTGAACTCACAAAGATCCACCTGCCTCTGCCTCCCTAGTGCTAGGATTAAAGGCCCCCTATATATTTTATTTTATTTTTTTAAATTTATTTATTTTTGTATGTGTATGAATGTATTGTCTGCATATAGGTCTGTGCACCCGTGTCGTGCAATTCCCTGGAGGTCAGAAGAGGGTCTCGGATTCCCCTAGAACTGGAGTACTCCTGGAATTCCAGCTGTCCTGGAACTCACTCAGTAGACCGGGCTGGCCTTGAACTCACAAAGATCCACCTGCCTCTTGCCTCCCAAGTGCTAGGATTAAAGGTGTGCACCACCACGCCCTGCTATAAAAAAAATTTTTTTTAAGTCTTCAAAGCTACTTGCATGCTGAATGTTGTCAGATTGTCTTCCTAGAACATTTATTATTATTATTATTATTATTATTATTATTATTATTATTTTTGGTGTGTGTGTGTATTTTTGAAATAGGGTCTCCCTTTAGTCCAACTGGCCTGGAGCTTGCTCTGTAAACCAGGCTGGCCTTGGGGGCTGGAGAGATAGCCTAGTGGTTAAAAGTGCTGACTGCTCTTTCAGAGGACCCAGGTTCGATCCCCAGCAGCCACTATATGGCTGCAAACTATTTTTAACTCCAGTTCCAGGGGAATCCGACGCCCTCTTCTGACCTCCTAGGCATTGCACCAACCTGCATGCAGACAATACATTCATACACATATGAAAATAAATTAAAAAAAAAAAAAAAACAGGCTGGCCTTGAACTCACAAGGCCTGCCTCCGCCTCCCAAGTGCTGGGATTAAAGGTGTGTTCCATCACAGTCTACTAATTTAGCCCATTATTTAAGTGCATAATTTAAGGAGAAATTTGTGATTTTGCTTTGATTGAATTAGTCCTGTTTTTTTTCTAGAAGTAGCTTCTTCAAACCTTTGCCAAAAATGAAAGTACTTCCTTTTCAATTCTAGTTAAACTGGGTGTAATTTTTGAGATAGTTTTCTATATTTCCTTTTATCTCCTTCCTATTTTTTTATTTTTTATTTTTATTTTTATTGTGTTTTTAATTTTATTTATTTTTGTATGTGTATGAGTGTACTGTCTGCATGTAGGTTTGTGCACCTGTGTCGTGCAATGCCGAGGAGGTCAGAAGAGGGTGTCGGATTCCCCTGGAACTGAAGTTCTCCTGGAATTGGAGTTACAGACGGTTCTTAGCCGCCATGTGGGTGCTGGGGATCGAACCTGGGTCCTCTGCAAGAGCAGTCAGTGCTCTTAACTGCTAGGCTATCTCTCCAGCCCCTATTTTTATTTTTTTATGTGTATGAATGTATTGTCTGTCGTGTTGCAATGCCGAGGAGGTCAGAAGAGGGACTGAAGTTCTCCTGGAATTGGAGTTACAGACGGTTCTTAGCCGCCATGTGGGTGCTGGGGATCGAACCTGGGTCCTCTGCAAGAGCAGTCAGTGCTCTTAACTGCTAGGCTATCTCTCCAGCCCCTATTTTTATTTTTTTATGTGTATGAATGTACTGTCTGCATGTAGGTTGGTGCACCTGTGTCGTGCAATGCCGCGGAGGTCAGAAGAGGGTGTCGGATTCCCTGGAACTGAAGTTCTCCTGGAATTGGAGTTACAGACGGTTCTTAGCCGCCATGTGGGTGCTGGGGATCGAACCTGGGTCCTCTGCAAGAGCAGTCAGTGCTCTTAACTGCTAGGCTATCTCTCCAGCCCCTATTTTTATTTTTTTATGTGTATGAATGTACTGTCTGCATGTAGGTTGGTGCACCTGTGTCGTGCAGTGCTGCGGAGGTCAGAAGAGGGCATCGGATTCCCTGGGAGTTTGAAACCAGTCTGGGCAATATAGTCAGACCCTGTTTGTTCATTTTTGAGATGAGGTCTGTAGCACCAGCTGTCCTGAAACTCACTATGCTGACCAGACTGCAGACTGGCCACAATCTGCCTGCCTCTGCCTCCCAAGTGCTGGGATTAAAGATATGGGCTAGTATGCCTGATTTATATCCTGTCTTTCAAAAGGTATAGGGACCAGTGTTCTGGCTCAGAGTTACAGTGCTTGCCTAGCATGCACAAGGCCCTGGACTGTATCTCTAGCACTGCAAAACAACAATACCCCTGGTTCATAATTCTGTTATCAAGGTGTTGTCTATTGGTATACTTTACAATTTAAAAAAAAAATAATTTTGTGTGTGTGTGTCCAGTCTCATACAACCTGGCACACAGCCAGGTAAGCATTGGAGTCCAGGTTCCCACTAAGCCTTCACAGATCACAGCCTGGCTGGGAGAGGTAGGAACGACTCCTTACCAATCCCTAATTGCCTTAAACTGACACTGGCAGATGAAATAGCTTTGCTATCACCGAGTTTTGGTGAAAGTCCTTTTACTTCATTAAGTTTTTTTTTTCCACCACTATACTAACAAGGAAAGTTTTTTTTTGTTTGTTTGTATCTTTGTTTGTTTGTTTCTCCACTAGATTGGGAGAAGTTCAGGTAAATTTCTTGGTGTCTTTAATTTCTGACACATATAATTTGTAAATGCTTAAAAAAAGAAAATGAGGGTAGTGTGTGGTGGCACAGACCTTTAATCCCAGCACTTGGGAGGCAGAGGCAGGTGGATCTCTGTGAGTTCAAGGCCAGCCTGGTCTACATAGTGAGTTCCAGGACAGCTGGAGCTTTTTTGAGACCCTGTCTCAAAAAGAAAAAAAAAAAAAAAAAAAAGAAAGAAAAAAAAAAGAAAAAAAGAAAAAAAGAAAAAAAATAAGAAGGGGCTGGAGAGATGGCTCAGCAGTTAAGAGTGCTGGCTACTGTTACAAAGGACCTGGTTCCCAGCAGCGACATGGCAGCTAACTGTCTGCAACTCCAATTTCAGGAGAACTGATGCCTTCTTCTGGCCTCCATGGGCACTGCACACACATGGTACACTCATACATGCACACACGAAACTAAATTAAAAATTTTTATTAAAGACAATGCAACATAGTGAAGTAAATGGATCACTCTTATCCACACTTAGGTATAGTGACAGGAAAAGGAGACTTAACCCTGTCCTGGTGCTTTGATGTTGAGAAAGGTGACTAGCTCCCCAAGCTCATACCCTTTCCTACATTCTTGTGTGTTACCAAAATTACCAACAGGTGGCAGAATAATGGATGAAGACTTGAGCAAAACCCGAAGGCTGATTCCTTTTGTGACAGTGGGAGATGGAACAAACATCTGTCTATTCACTCCAAGTAAGTAAGGCTCTGTTGATGGACCAAAGAAATAATTCTGGGGCTGGAGAGATGGCTTAGCGGTTACAGAGCACCAACTGCTCTTGCAGAGGACCAGAGTTCGGTTCCCAGCACCCACATGGCAGGCTAAAACCATCTTTTAAGCTGGTGTTTGGTGGTGCACCCTTTACTCCTAGCACTTGGAGCAGAGTCAGGCAGGAGATCTCTGTGAGTTCAAGCGCCGCTGGTTAGAGTGAATTCCAGGCCCAGCTGGGGTACAGGGAGACCCCTGTCTCGCAAGGAAAGGAAGGAAGGGAGGAACGGAAGGAAGGAGGGAGGGAGGGAGAGAGGGCAGGAGGGAGGGAGGGAAGAAAGACAAGAAAAGAAAAAGAAGGAAAGAGAAGGAAAGAAAGAAAGAAAGAAAGAAAGAAAGAAAGAAAGAAAGAAAGAAAATAAATTCTACACAAAGTCTTGCATCTTTTTTTGTTGTCTTGTTTTTTTTGTATTTGAGACAGGGCCTCCCTGTAGCCCCAGCTGGCCTGGATCTCTATGTGTAGATCAGGCCGGCCTGGATCTCACAGAGATCCGCCTGCCTCTCCCTTCTGAGTGCTGGCAATTGCATCTTTGAATAGGTTGCCGCAGCATGTCTGGCGGGTCACTGGAGACCCCCACAACCTGCAGGCAGCCCCACTGAAATCTCTTCTACCCTGGAAATTGTTTACTGGGTATGTAACCTCCTGAGTCTTTGTAACTCACTGGTGAGTTTCCAGAGCCTCTCCTTTTCTCTCCAGCAGGGGGTGTTTTCATTCGGAGGAAATAGCTAGGTCTCACAGAGAAACATTTTATTACCTTTAACAATTCCAAGACGTTGCTTTGAGGGTTTTGTTTTCATACTTCGTCACAGGCGGCCGTGGAGTGAAAACTGCTGGAGCAAGTGAGCTGTTCCGCTCTTTGGCGATCTGAAAGCAGGATTCTTGAGTTTCTGTGAAAATCAGTGTCTAACATTTTGAATACTTATTCGATTTTGGACCGGGGGGATCTAGAGGGCACGGAGATGGATTACCCAGGAATAAGAAGTGTATTAGAAGAGTTATTAACGCCACGGACAGAGAGGCAACAGGATGGCGGGGCTCCGTGGAAAACCAGAGCCCGAGTGGGTGAAGGAGGAGCTCTCCCTGGACTGGTGACGCTTCACTGCCAGAGGCGGCAGCCAGGATCTCAGGTTCCCAGGCAGGAGGCTGGGAAGGGGTTCCAAGAAGGATGTGTGTCCGGCCAATAGCCCCTTTTGATGTGAACTCACCAGGTGAGATAGTGTGTTAGCTAGGGACTCACAGGCAGTTTCTCACAGGGGTGCTTGTCTCTATCTGTGAAAGTGGAGAGATGGCTGTTGGAAGTGCTGGGGCCTGAGCAGAGGCTGGAGTCTAACGTTACAATCTTAGGATGCTCTCCTCTGCTTTCTAGTCTTCAAAATAGCGAGTGGGGTCGGGGTGGAATACCTAACACTTTAACAGATACATTAAAAGCAAAGCAACAAACGGTCCCATGTCCTACCATCATTTTTAAATTATTTTTTGTTAAACCTCGCTGATCTACACACATCCTTATTGACTCCATATTTGAATACTGTTTTTTGTTGTTGTTGGTGGTGGTGGTGGTTTTTTTTTTTTTTNGCAGCCCCGGGGGGATCCCACTGCAGGAGTCTTCCATAGGGTTGGTAAAGCTTGGCTGGGATTTCGCCCCTTTCCAGTGTAGTCTCCTTCTTCGTGATCCGCATATGGGTTCTCCTTGCTGTATCCAATGTGAGTCCTGAATGGTTCTCTTCACTGGGGTTGAAGGCGTGCTTTGCTTGCCTCCTTCAGATCCTTCTTCGTAATCTCAGTTGGGGGGGTGGGGGGGGCGGTGGGGGGGGGGCTCTTCAGCCCGCGCCCCGGCACCTGCCACTGGGCTCAAGGAGATCCTCAAATCTCAAGAGTCCCCCAAGCGTGCCTTTAATACCGCTGGAGGATAACTCCCCCCCACAGCCACTAGATCTAATCAAGCCAAGACCACACCTTTAATCCCAAGCTGGGGGGGATAACTCCAACCTCACAGCCACAAAGGCCAATCAAACCAAAGACAGCAGGACCAAACGTTCAGCAATCAGCTCGCCAGGCACCCAGTTCCTACCTGTCTCCCCTCTTCCTGCCGCTGGGCTCAAGAGATCTCAAATCTCAAGAGTCCCACAAGCGTGCCTTTAATACCGGCTGGGAGATAACTCCGCCCCCACAGCACTAGATCAATCAAGCCAAAGACCACACCTTTAATCCCAGCTGGGGGGATAACTCCAACCTCACAGCCACAAAGGCCAATCAAACCAAAGACAGCAGGACCAAAACGATCAGCAATCAGCTCGCCAAGGCACCCAGTTCCTACCTGTCTTCCCCTCTTCCTGCCACTGGGCTCAAGAGATCTCTGGGTCTAAGGCTTTAAAACGTCTAAATCTGAGAGAGTAAGAAGAAAGCAAGTGGACCTGCAACCCCGACTGCATATGAATGTTGGCAACAACTCAAGCGTTTGTTCTACCCATTTTTCTGAAGGCTTGAAATTTTCTAATAAAAGAAATTGAGGAAAACAAAAATTAAGCAATCCAAACCCTCCCCTCAGGCCTTTTTTTTGGTCAGGTGGTCATGACCGGATTAACTGTATTCAAACAGTTCAAATAGAAAAAAATTAAAGGGCTTGGGCGGAATTATTTCTTTGATTTATCATCAGAGCCTTGAAATGAAGAAGTGTCACTTTGTTCTGTACATATAAAACAGTATTCGGAAAAAAAAAAAAACAACTGCCGGGCGTGGTGGCACACGCCTTTAATCCTAGCACTTGGGAGGCAGAGGCAGGCGGATCTTTGTGAATTCAAGGCAGCCTGGTCTACAGAGTGAGTTCCAGACAGCTATGGCTACAGGGAAACCCCTTCGACCCAGCTGTCCTGGAACTCACTCTGTAGACCAGGCTGGCCTTGAACTCACAAAGATCCGCCTGCCTCTGCCTCCCAAGTGCTAGGATTAAAGGCGTGCGCCACCACGCCTGGCCTGACTATATACTTTATTAGATCTTGCTATGCTCTTGCAAGAAGGGTGTATGTATATAGTGAAGAGGAAGAACAACTAATACTAATATTGTATCATCTTGCAGTATCTGTAGTATGTTACAGTTTGCAGTGCTTATGTGTTTGATCTTCACTATAGCCTCTAGTAGGGAGGTTTTAAGCTTCTTAAGGACAGGAACTATAAATATGTTTTTTAAATGTAGTTATTTTTAATACTTTATTATTTTATTTTATATGTATGAGTATATTTCCTGAATGTGTATAAATGTACCACATGTGGCAATGCCCTACAGAGGTCAGAAGGCGTTGAATCCCCTGGAACTGGAGGTAGGGACAGTTGTTAGCCACTATGTGGGTGCTGAGAACTGAACCCAGTTCCTCTGTAAGAGTAGCTCGTACTCTTAACCACTGAGTCATCTTCAGTAACCCCTATATTAAATATGATTATTGAGTCCCTTGGCAAATGGCACATAGATTTTCTTCATTGAATACTTGCTGAATGGATATGGATAAAATTATCCCTGTTTTATAAGAAGAAACTTAGTGTTGAACTGAGTGGAAACCAGAATTAACCCAGGTTATTGACCACTAATCAACTTTTGTTAGAAAAATTATTTATTGAAAATGTCATATATTTATACAATGTACGTTAATCACTTTTTTTTTCCTTTTTTGGTATTTTTGAGGCAGGGTCTCCCTTTTAGTACCAGCTGTCCTGGAGCTCGCTCTGTAGACCAGGCTGGGCTTGAACTCACAGAGATCCATCTGCCTCTGCCTCTGCCTCGAAACTGTTGGGGTAACAGGCATGCGCCACCACACCCTGTAGAAGTGGCTTGCTGAGAGCAAGAAGAGAACTTTGATTAGTAAAGTAAGGTTTGTCTGGTTCTTCTAAATTGTTATGAAGAGTGGTTGTCTTTTTAGCTACCACTGACTAGTTTGGTTCAGGTGAGAGCTTGTTACCATGCTCTCAAGGATAATTGCTTTTTAAAAAAATTTTTTTTCAATTTTTATTTATTCTCGTATGTGTATGAATGTACTGTCTGCATGTAGGTTTGTGCACCCGTGTCATGCAGTGCCTCTGAGGTCAGAAGAGGGTTTCGGATTCCCCTGGAACTGGAGTCAAAGATGGTTCTCAGCTACCATGTGGATGCTGGGGATTGAACCCGGGTCCTCTGCAAGAGCAGTCAGCACTCTTAACCACTAGGCCATCTCTCCAGCCCCAAGAATAATTACTTAAAAAAATTTTTTTTATTCTTTATGTGTATGAATGTACTGTCTGCATGCAGGTCTATGTACCTGTGTCGTGCAATGCCATGGAGGTCAGAAGAAGGTGTCGGATTCCCCTGGAACTGGAGTTAAAGACGGCTCTCAGCCACCATGTGGGTGCTGGGGGTCGAACCCTGGTCCTTTGTAAGAGCAGTTGGCGCTCCCAACCACTAGGCCTTCTTTCCAGCCCAGATAATTGCTTTTAAAAGATAAGTCTCAGTGGGAATAAGATCTGGTAGATAAGCAAAGGGACTTAATTGACAAATGCTTTCTAATTTGTGATCACAGCAAAGTGCTTTGAGAAACTGGATCTGTGGTGAGATTATTCATTGGATGATGAGATTACTAACAAAGACTATTGTGATAGGTTCATTCTGTAACTGGTTTACCTAAGGAGTTCCAGGCCAGTCAGGGTTACATAGTAAGACCCTGTCTCAAAAAAAAAAAAATTACATCTGGGCCTGTTCTCCTAGCATTTAGGAGGCTGAGATGGGCAAATTTTGAGTTTCAGAGTAGCCTGGGCTACATAGCCAGATTCTGTCTCAAACAACAACCAAAACAAAACAGAACACCAAACAAAAAAAGAGCTCAGAGTGATGTATATACCTTTAGTTCCCAAGTGCCGGGATTAAAGGCAGGCACCACCACACCTGGATAAATTTTTTTTATTTTTTTATGTGCATAAATGTTTTATTTACATTTATGCACATAATTGTAAATTATGTAAATTATTTTATTTACATACACATATATGTATGTGTGCCACATCTGTGCTGTGTCCAGAAGAGGGTGTTGAAACTTCTGGAACTGGAGTTACAGAAACTGAAACTGAACCTGAGTTTTCTAGAAGAAAAGCAAGTGCTCTTAACCACTTAGCCATCTCTCTAGTCCCTAGAAATATCTTTTTATTTTTTTTTTATTTTTATTTATTTCGGTATGTGTATCAATGTACTGTCTGCATGCAGGTTTGTGCACCCGTGTCGTGCAATGCCGCGGAGGTCAGAAGAGGGTCTCGGATTCCCCTGGAACTGGAGTTCTCCTGGAACTGGAGTTTCAGACGGCTCTCGGCCGCCATGTGGGTGCTGGGGATCGAACCCGGGTCCTCTGCAAGAGCGGTCGGCGCTCTTAACCGCTAGGCCATCTCTCCAGCCCCGAAATATCTTTTTAAAAGTTTAAATATTGGGACTGGAGAGATGGCCTAGCAGTTAAGAGCGCTGCCGACTGCCCTTGCAGAGGTCCGGGGTTCGATCCCCAGCACCCACATGGCGGCTGGGAACCATCTTTAACTCTAGTCCCAGGGGAATCCAACGCCCTCTTCTGACCTCCTCAGCATTGCACGACATGGGTGCACAGACCTACATGCAGACAGTACATTCATACACATAAAAAATAAATTAAAAAAATTTAAAATATTTATTTATTTATTTATTTATTATTTTTGTATGTGTATGAGTGTACTGTCTGCAGGTAGGTTGGTGCACCCGTGTCATGCAATGCCGCGGAGGTCAGAAGAGGGCGTCGGATTCCCCTGGAACTGGAATTAAAGGCGATTCTCAGCCGCCATGTGGGTGCTGGGGATTGAACCCGGGTCCTCTGTAAGAGCAGTTGGTGCTCTTAACCACTGAGCCATCTCTCCAGCCCAAAATTTAAATATTTATGTGGGGTCTGGTGGCACATGCCTTTAATCCCAGCGGGGGAGGCAGAGGCAGGCGGATCTCTGTGAGTTCAAGAGAGCCTGGTCTACATAGAGAGCTCCAAGCCAGTTGGTAGTAAGGGGTGACCCTGTCTCAAAAATACAAAAAAAAAAAAAAAAGATTCATTACTGCATTTATGTTTGAGTGTGGGTATGTGCCCGTGTGCATGTGCAGAAGGTCAGCTTTGTGGAGTCCATTCTCCACTTCCATCTGTACATGGGTTCTGGGGATGACACTCAGGTCAGCTCTGGAGGCAAGCACATTTCCCATTGAGCATCTTGCCAGCCCCATTTGGTATATGGTGTTTTTTGTTTTTTTTTTAGCATGCTTAGTATTTTGGGTTTCGTCTTGTTTGAATGTGTTAGGTTGTGATTCACAGTGTGAAAGCATTAATTTACTCATCCTGAGGATGCTAGAAAGCCAGTGCTCTACTCTCATTGAGTTTTATCTCTAGCCCTAAATGTGATGATGATACAGATTTTTCTTTTCCTGAATTTGGCCACCATTCCTTCATATTTTCTGCTTCTATAGTTAAGTACAAACTATGTATGAAGTACCACTAGGCTGTGAGTCTGTCCCTGGATCACTGCTCTTGAGATGCATTGCAGTGGGAAGGTACAAGAAAAAATTTACTCTTTGTAAAGCAAATTGAAGTAATGGAGGTGAATGAAAAACAGTGTATTAGAATTTAGAGGAGAGGACTGGAGAGATGGCTCAGCAGTTAAGAGCACTGGTTGTTCTTGCAGAGGACCTGGGTTCAGTTCCCAGTACCTATATGGTGGCTAACAACCATCTATACCTCCAGTTCCAGGGGATCTGATGCCTTCTGACCTCCGTGGGCATTGCATGACATAATTACATGCAGGCAATACATACACAAAAAAGTAATAATAATAAAAAAAGAATTTAGAGGAGAGTGAATATGCGCAGGATTGGTGTGTGGGGGTGGGTGGGTTAGATAGTTCACAGAAGGCTTTTATTATTTTTGTGTGTGGGAATAAATGCCATAGTGTGTGTGTAGGTCAGAAGATGACCTTTAGGGGTCAGTTCTCGTCTTCCACTGTGAATTCTGAGGGTTAAACTTAGGTTGTTAGGCTTTCAATACAAGTGCTTTTGCCCACTCAGCCTTCTCAGTGGCTCCTGCACAAAGTTTTATTTATTTATTTATTTATTTATTTATTTATTTATTTATTTATTTATTTAGGTCTTTTAGAGACAGGGTCTCCCTGTAGTCCCAGCTGTCCTGGAACTCACTCTGTAGACCAGGCTGGCCTTGAACTCACAAAGATCCGCTTGCCTCTGCCTCCGGAGTGCTAGGATTAAAGACCTGCGCCAGCACGCCTGGCTTTTTTTTTTTTTTTTTTTTTTTTTTTTTTTTTTTTTTTTTTTTTTTTTTTTTTTTTTTTTTTTTTTTTTTTTTTTTTTTTTTTTTTTTTTTTTTTTTTTTTTTTTTTTTTTTTTTTTTTTTTTTTTTTTTTTTTTTTTTTTTTTTTTTTTTTTTTTTTTTTTTTTTTTTTTTTTTTTTTTTTTTTTTTTTTTTTTTTTTTTTTTTTTTTTTTTTTTTTTTTTTTTTTTTTTTTTTTTTTTTTTTTTTTTTTTTTTTTTTTTTTTTTTTTTTTTTTTTTTTTTTTTTTTTTTTTTTTTTTTTTTTAACTCCCAGTTTCCCAGGACGGGAATGCCACAACCCTTCTGACCTCCGGCCATTCATCACGACACGGGTGCACAAACCTACATGCGACATGTACACTTCCTATCAACAAAATAAATAAAAATGGGCGGGAGAGATGCCTAGGGGTTAAGAGCCCGACTGCTCTTGCAGAGGACCGGGTTGATCCCCACACCACATGGCGCTAAAACCGCTTAAACCCATTCCAGGAGAACTCCAGTTCCAGGGGAACCGAACCCTCTTTTGACCTCCGGGCATTGATGACACGGTGCCACAAACCTACATGCAGAGACAGTTCATACACATACGAAATAAATAAATAAAAAAAAAGATTCCATGCCAAATCGGAAAATGTTTATTAGATTACACGGAATTTCGAGGCCTGGACAGACTGGCCCTCCGTTACACACCAACTGCTCTGCAGAGGACCGGTTGATCCCCAGCACCCACATGGCGGCTGAGAACGTCTTTAACTCCAGTTCCAGGGAATCGACACCCTTCTGACTCTGCAGTATTGCAGACAGGGGTGCACAAACCTACATGCAGACAGTACATTCATTCACATACAAAAATAAAATAAAAAAAAAGAATTTCAGACCGTTTGTTCTCTTGGACTGTCTTGTACTATTTAAATGGCTGTCCTTATGCTTACTGTTATCTTTATAATATTTTCATCCTTCCATGCTGCAGGGTCCACTTGTACTCAGCCCTCACTATGATGCTCTGTTTTAGCTGTACTTTTCTCTGTTTTTTAAAAAATACTTTATTTTGTGCCGGGCGTGGTGGCCCACGCCTTTAATCCTAGCACTGGGAGGCAGAGGCAGGGGATCTTGTGAGTTCAAGGCCAGCCTGGTCTACAGAGGGAGTTCCAGGACAGCTGGGGCTACAGGAGACCCGGTCTCGAAAAACANTTTTTTTTTTTTTTTTTTTTTTTTTTTTTTTTTTTTTTTTTTTTTTTTTTTTTTTTTTTTTTTTTTTTTTTTTTTTTTTTTTTTTTTTTTTCTTTTTTTTTTTTTTTTTTTTTTTTTTTTTTTTTTTTTTTTTTTTCTTTCTTTTTTTTTTTTTTTCGCTCTCCGATGCTCCTACCAATGGCGTCCCCGCCTCTTCGTGCCCCCCCCTATCTCGCCTGTTGTGCACCCCCCCCGTCCCCACCCTCCCGCTGGCGTTGCCGGTTGTTGTCCTCCCGTTGCTGCCGCTGCGCTGGTCACGCCCTCCCCCTCTGCTGTCCGTTTCCCCGTCCCTCCCTGCCGCATTTCCTTCTCCCTTCTCACGCCCCCTCCTTCGCCGCTTGTTCCCTCGGCTTTCGCCCCGGGGCCTCGGTGGCTGCGCCGTCCCCCTGTCCAATCCTCTCGTCCTCTGGGTCTTTTCCCCGTACCTCTTCCTTCGGTCTTTTGGGCCGTGGTTCCGGGTTCTGCGTCTGATACGGCCCCTCCGGCCATTCTCCCCTCGCCCCGCGCCGCTTCCTCCTCCTTGCTCCATCGCCTTATATCTCTCTTCTCTCTCGCGCCTTTCTCTCTTCGCTTCTCTCTCTCTCTCTCTATCATCTTTTCTGCCCACCCTTCCGGCGTTGTCCGGTTCTTCTTTTCGCGGCTTGCTTTCCTCTTCCCTCTGTGCTGGGTCCCCGAGTCCCACCCCATCTGTGCATGTTTTTTGCTTTGGCGCGCCCGTCTCCCCCCTCCCCCGGCTGGCTGGCCTCTGCTCGTGCGCGGCTCCCCTTGACGGCTGCTCCTTCTTGCTCCTCTGTCCTGTGCCCGTGGTCAGGGCTTCCCGCCTGTGCTCCCCCACGCGCCCCGTTTTCTTTGGGTCTCGGTGCCACCCCGCTTCCCCCTGTCCTGGGGTCTTCTCTTCCTTTCTTTTCCGGCTTTGGCCGCGCGCGCCGGCCGGGGTCCGCTTGCGTCTTCTTCCCCGCGCCTCCCCGCCGGCAGTGTGCGTTGGAGCTGGGCGCCGTGGCCTTGTTTTTTGCCCCTTGTCGTGGAGACTGTTTCCTCGTGGCGGGGTCCTGTTGGCCTGCGCGGCGTCTTGCCTGTGGCTGCGTCCCCTCTGCCATCTCGGCCTTTGGCGCACTTTGCGGGCTGCGGGCCGGTCCGCGTGTTCCTCCCTCCTGGCATCCCTTCCTACTTTGCCATGTCCGCCGTGCCTTTGAGATCGGCCCCCGGATTCCCCCGCGTTCTTTTTCCCGCCCGGTTTCTTTGCGTCCCCCCCCCCTGTTCTCCCCCCCCGGCCGGACCGGACTTGTCTTTCTCTGCACCCGCGCCCTCCCCCGTTTCTTTTCTCGGTCCTTTCCAGCCCTTAGTTTCCTTTGACGCTTTGTCATCGAACCCAGAACGCTGCCTTTTTTTCATTGACAGTTGTTAAAAATTTCTTAAAGCTTTTACTAGGAGACAGAAATTCTAACTACTTGTGGAAAACATACATGTGATTCATTGACATTTTAAAACAGTGTTCTTTTGGGCTAGTGAGATAGCTCAGCACGTCAGGTACTTGCTAGTCAAGCCTGGCAACCAAAGTTTGATCTCCAGGACCATACATAAAGGTGGATAGATGCCTTAACCCATATTCACACACCAAGATATACATATAATAAAATCTTAAAAAAAAAAAAACCCTCTGTATTCTTTTGTCATTTTATTGAGAAAGCTGACAACCTGGATAGAGGGTGGATGGCAGATTGGGTCAAGGTTTATGCAGATACTGTTTGTCTTAGCAAATGCTTTGGTTTCATTATTTCCAAAGAAGACTTATCTCTGGTCCATGAATTGCAGCTTGCTTTCTTACAGCAGAAGAGGCTTTTGAATACATGGACTATTTGTATGGCTAAAACTGTGGCAGTAGAGAAAAATTACATTATGTTAGTTTGGCCTTTTGCCGTCTTGTTTGTATCTTAATCCCATGCGTAAAGGCCGTTGGGACAGAGGACAGAGTGCGGCAAGAGGGAGCACAAGGAAGAGGGCAGGTTGAGGTTTTGATAAAGAACTTTTTCTGACTCCACTTCCTTGTTTTAGCTGACCCTGAAAAGCTGTCTGACGCTGTGCCTGTGCTCACCACCTTCTTTCTGGGGGGTAAATAATAGTGAGATAAGATCTCATCATGTCCTAGGTTGGTGGAGTAAGGCAGTTTAAGAGCACTGGAATGATTAGGTTAGCCTTTCTTGGAGGTTATTTGCTCTGAGTTCAGGTGATACTTAGAGCAGGCAGCAGAGTTCCCTTTCTTCCTCCCCACTGTATCTGTTAGGGATCCTTGTGCCATTACCAGCAGATTGCTGCGAAGAGGACGTTCTAACAGCCAACGAAGCAGCAGAGGAAAGGCAGCATCCGAATACCTGGCGAGTTGTGGTCACTCTATCCCTATTCATGTCGTACTTAAACTGATGGGTGAAGGAAATGGTATACCTGAATTCAGGAATAAATAGTTTTACAGAAGTCTTGGTCCTAGGCAAGTCAGTGAGTTGAGGAGCAGGGCAGAGCTGGTCTGGGGCTGTGGATTCTGTGCTTGTAAAGCTTTGCACACTAGTGACTTAATATAACACAAACATGTTATCTGGAGGTCAGACATTCAGATGGTCTCACTTGACCAAAACCAAGGAGTTGGTAGAACTGTGCTCTTGGAGGCTCCAGAAAATGCTGTAGTTTGGACCCTCAGGTCTTTTAAAGGTTCACGAACTAAAAGCTTGGTCTCCGCACAGTGTCCACAATTGGAGGAGGTTGAAACTTTAGGAGTGAGGGTGCGTTATTAAAGAATAATTAGGAGGGTTCCTTGAAGGGGGAACTGTGGGAGTCAGCCCCTTCCTCTCTGCTTCCTGTGGACGAAGGTGAGCACTTTGGTTATCATGAGTTACTTCAATGGGTCTGAGACAGTGGGCCAATGAGTCATGGATCTGAACCTTTGAAACCGTAAGACGAAACAAAATAAAACTTCCTCTTGGGGTTTTTCCAGGTACTGTTACGGGGATGGAAAGCTGACACACTGGGTGCTCTCTGGCCTCCTCGAGCTGCGTTCTTTGGCTTGTGACCACCACTGTCTAAGGCAGCTCTTCGTATATTTCAACTCCCTCCATTTTTCATTTTTTTTTTTTTTTTTTTTTTTCGTCTTTGTGGTGGAGTCTCTCTTATAAGAACACTTGTGTTTGAATTTATGGCCCATCTGGATTGTCCATAATAATTCTCATCTCAAGGTCCATTATCTGCAGAGTCCCTCGTTAGCCATTTAAGGAAACATTTTTCACAGGTTCCAGAATCAAGAGAATCTGACTGCACTGGAGGAACCTGCTTGCCCCTCACCCACAGTCTAAGTGTGTTTCGAAGAATGTCAGCTGTTGGGTTTTCAAATTTATTACCTGAACGATAAGGATTTGAGAAAAAATAATGCTAAGGATGTTTTAAATTAAGCATCTTGTTTTTTTTTTTTTTGGTCTTTTTTTGAGACAGGTCATTCCTGTTATCCACCTGGCCTGGGGTTGCTATGTCTAGACCAGGCCTGGCCTATTGACTCACAGAGATCTTCTGTCCTGGCTTTGCTTAGTGCTGGGCATTAAAGGTGTGTCAGACCATACCTGGCTCTAATGAAGCATCTTTTAAGAGTACAGGTATAGTCCACCCTTTGTGTCATGTGGACCAAGACATCTTTCATTTTTTTTTTTTTTTTTTTTTTTTTTTTTTGGTCTTTTCGAGACAGGGTCTCCTGTAGCCCCAGCTGTCCTGGAACTCACTCTAGATCAGGCTGGCCTTGAACTCACAAGGATCCCCTGCCTCTGCTCCAAGTGCTGGATTAAAGGCGTGCGCCAAAAACCAGTGACGTAGCTCCCACGCCATTGGATCCAGAGCCATCTCCTTAAAAGAATATGTTATTTTTCCAGGTGTGGTTGGCGCTCATCATTTATACCTAGCACTTGGGAGGCAGCAGGCAGCAGATCTTTGTGCGTTCAAGGCCCGCCTGGTCTACATAGTGAGTCCAAGCCAGCTGGGAAAAAAAAAAAAAAAAAAAAACTATTTTTACTTTATGTATATGAGCGTATTGCATGTATGTATGTAAGTGCACCAGTGTTATGCAGTGCCCGTGGAATCAGAAAGAGGGCATTGGATTCCCCTGGAACTGGAGTTACTATAGACAGTTGTCAGTCACCACGAGGTTTTTTTTTTTTTTCCTTTGGTCTTTTCGAGACAGGGTCTCCCTGTAGCCCCAGCTGTCCTGGAATTCCCTCTGTAGACCAGGCTGGCCTTGAACTCACAATGATCCGCCTGCCTCTGCCTCCCGAATGCTAGGATTAAAGGCGTGCGCGCCACCACACCTGGCAAGAGGTTTTTTTTTTTTTAACTCCTGAACCACATCTCTAGCCCCTAATCTAGTCTTCTATATTGTTGGTGCTGAAGAGATGGCTCAGTGGTTAAGTGCTTGGTTCTCTTCCAGGGGATTAGAATTCAGTTCCTACCACCCATAATGGGAGGCTCACAACTGCGTGTAACTCCAGCTCCAGGAAACTTGATGCCCTCTTCTGGCTTCCATGGGCACCCCAGCACATACATGCATACACACACATTTACACATAAATAAAAATAAATCTTAAATCCTTTTTTTTTTTTTTGAGACAGTCTCCCTATAAATCTTAAACCTTTTATGTTGGCCTATAGCATGTTGGGAGTTGAGGCCACTAAACATGAGACCTTAATATGATACTAAAATTTATACTTACTTGAAGTCTATCCAGAATGAAAAATAAAATTTTTGCTGTGTCAGTAATGTGAGGAGTACTTCAGAATTAAATTTTGTAGTAACCAACCCACTAAATAAGGGTCTCTCGTCAGTTAAGGAAATGTCCCTATCTGTGAAGTATTGGAGTTGCTGACTGAGGAGCTGAGCGCCCTTCATGCGTTGTCCTCCAGTGAACTCCCACTATTGTGAAATGCTTTGTTCTGTTTAGGCAGTCTCTGGTAGCCTAGGCTGGACTCTTTCTCATTGTGTAGTTGAAGCTGTTCAGTCCTCCTTACCTATCCTGTGTGTTCATTCATTATTCACCCGTCTGGATCTCTTCCCGTCTCCACTTACTGAGTGCTGTGATTACAGTCCTGTGCCATCATGCTCAGTTTAGAAAACAGCTTTTAAAAACTTTTGTTTTGCCTGGCGCGGTGGCGCATGCCTTTAATCCTAGCACTCGGGAGGGAGAGGCAGGCAGATTTTTGTGAGTTCAAGGCCAGCCTGGTCTACAGAGTGAGTTCCAGGACAGCTGGGGCTACAGGGAGACTCTGTCTTGAAAAGAACAAAAACAAAAAAACCAAAAAACTGTTTTGTTTCATCAGCCATGAGTCCAGAAAAAACAAAACTTTTGTTTTCTTTAAGCTATCTGAAACTTTTCTTTTGGTGCTGGTGTTGAACCAAGGGTCTATGTCTAGAGCACAAGTTCTGCTGAGCTCTACCCCTAGCTTTATCTGAAATTATGTATATTTTTGTATTAGACCTTAGATCATGACTAGACTGACAACTGTATGTATTCTGTGGACTTGATACACAAGCAAGTAGCTTACTTCCCTTTGGAAAAGTACAGAGCCATCTGTAGGGAGTCAGCTGCTCAGAGGGAACTCTCCAACGGCTTTCAAAGGCCAAGTATTATAGAGCGGTTCAGTGAATTAGCAAGGAACTTGCTCTCAGGACTGGTTTAGTTTGTATATCTGTGTCTGTTTAGGTTTTGGTTGGACAGTATATTTTAAAATGTTGGAGATAGACTAATGAGTATTTGGAGATTGTGGAAAATGTGATAATTGTGTAAGTCTGGAAACATACTTCTTTTGCTGGCTAATCATTGAAAAAGTTGGTCATCCATAAACTTTTTCTACTGTGTATACTGTGAAGGTTAGTTTTTTTACCCAATATTGTATTGTCATTTTCAGTCTGATAGGGTTAAAAACTTTCTGGATCTGTTTTTCTAACATATGTAACCTGCATCTGTCTTTACTTGGAAACAGAGTTTTGAATGGTGTTTTGAGTCTAGGGAAAGGTGACAGACACCATATAGCTTCTTGTGAGTTGGATGCTGGTAGGTCATTTTAGATATGTCCTGTCCAGTTATCTTTTGATATTACTGACTTGGGAAAGGTCTTACCTTTGAGAAAAGACTCTTCTTTCTTTCAGTATGTATGCCAGATCACATGAGGAATCATGTTTTTAATTGCATCATATGTAGCAATTCAGAAATCATAATGAAATAGGAATTCAAAAATTTTATTCTTTCTTTGGTAATCTCTCTGATTTGCAATCAAGTTGTTGATAAAGTAAGTAGTTTTTTTCCCCTTTAATTAACTTTCACTGTAATCAGTCTACCAAATTAAAAATATTTGGGGATTGCACTTAGATTAGCCATGTGAAGATAGCGATTCAAAGTGTAGCAGACCTCAGACTGAGCTGGTGTCAGGAAAATGATTTAGGACTAAGTCGCATTTGTTTTACATAGGAAGAACTTTTTAGGTTAGGGAAACCATAATGGCTGTTTAGCAGTTTTGCCATTCATGGAATTAGTAGTTGGGTGTCACATCCATCCTTTTTCTCTTTTTGAATAGAACTAGAGATACTGTATGCTGATGAAAATTTTAAAGAAAAAAAAATAAAGATGCTTTGAACCTTTGTGTCTTTACTTGAACCTAGTTTACTTGAAGTTTCTTTCTTTTTTTTTTTTTCAAATTTTTAAATTTATTTTCGGTATGTGTATCAATGTACTGTCTGCATGCAGGTCTGTGCACCCGTGTCGTGCAATGCCGCGGAGGTCAGAAGAGGGTCTCGGATTCCCCTGGAACTGGAGTTCTCCTGGAATTGGAGTTTCAGACGGCTCTCGGCCGCCATGTGGGTGCTGGGGATCGAACCCGGGTCCTCTGTCGCTCTTAACCGCTAGGCCATCTCTCCAGCCCCATACTTGAAGTTTCTTTCTGCCCTGCGCAGTGAACAAGCCTGGAGCAATTCCCCATGTGTCTCCATGAGTACTTGCTTCCCTTCCTTTTATGTGTTTTTTTTTGTTTTTGTTTTGTTTTTTTTTGGTCTTTTTGAGACAGAGTCTCCTTGTAGCTCCAGCTGTCCTGGAACTCCCTATGTAGACCAAGTTGGTCTTGAACTCACAAAGATCCACCTGCCTCTGCCTCCCAAATGCTAGGATTAAAGGTGTGTGCCACCACGCCCAGCTCTATTTTTTTTTGTTTTTTCAAGTCAGGGTCTCCCTGTAGCCCTAGCTGTCTTGGAACTCACTCTGTAGACCAGGCTGGCCTTGAACTCACAAAGATCCGCCTGCCTCTCCCTCCCAAGTTTTAGTTGTTATCTTTTATTTTTTGAGACAGTGTCTTACTCTGTAGCCCAGGCTGGCCTGTACTTGTGGGACTCCTCTTGCTCCAGTCTCACGGATATTGGAATTATAGGCATGGAGCATCATGGTTAGCTCTCATAAGTACTTTGTGCTGTCAGTTATCTAAATGAGTGAATGCCAGTGCCTAGGGACTGCCCATCCTAGGGACTGCCCATCCTTTTTTTTTTTTTTTTTAATTTATTTATTTTGTGTGTATAAATGTACTGTCTGCATGTAGGTTGGTGCACCTGTGTCATGCAACGTCGTCGCAGAGGTCAGAAGAGGGCGTCAGATTCCCCTGGAATTGGAGTTCTCCTAAAATTGGAGTTACAGACGGTTCTCAGCCCCCATGTGGGTGCTGGGGATCGAACCCGGGTCCTCTGTAAGAGTAGTCAGTGCTCTTAACTGCTAGGCCATCTCTCCAGACCCCATCCTGTTTGTTTTGAGAGAGGGTCTCTTTTTGTTCTTTAGGCAGGCCCCCAATTTTTTTTTTTTTTTTGGTCTTTTTCAAGACAGGTCTCCCTGTAGCCCCAGCTGTCCTGGAACTCATTCTGTAGACCAGGCTGGCCTTGAACTCACAAAGATCTGCCTGCCTCTCCCTCCTGAGTGCTAGGATTAAAGGCGTGTGCCACCATGCCTGGCTAGTTTTGAAAAATTAGAAAAAAATATTTTTGCTTTAGTTTTATGTGTATGAGTGTTTTACCTGAATGTATGTAAGTGTACCATATATGTTACGGAATGACCATGGAAGTCAGAAGAGGGAGTCAGATCCCTTGGAACTGGCTGTCATGTGTGTGCTGAGTCCTCTGTAGGAGCAGCTAGTGCTCTTAACCCCTGAACCATCTCTCCAGCCCCCATCCAAGGACACTTTTGAAAATCAAAAAGAACCATGTTAATTATGGTTGACAATAGGTAGAAAATGGGTATAGTCTTAATAATTTTTATCTAGAAAACTTTTAAAATTCTAAGATTGGAACCAGGTGTGGTGGCACATGCCTTTAATCTCAGCACTCAGAGGCAGACGGATCTCTGGGTATTCAAGGCCAGTCTGGTCTAAGGATCGAGCTCCAGGCCAGTTGGAACTAAAGGGAGACCCTGTCTCAAAAAAGAGAAAAAAAAATTCTTAAGATTGGAATTTTATAGTCTGCTGGGAGGGAAATGAATGAGTTTGGTTTTATTCTTGATGACAAGTGGTTTTGTTGACTTCACGGGTAATTGTCAAATAAACACTTTTTTCTGAATAGCTATTATATTTTTATATTTATTCAGAAACTATCTTAAAGTCTTCCCTTATACTTATTTCTCTGAATGACAAATGTATGCTTGAATTGATTGTATTTGTAAACTGATTGCCTTGTAATTAGAAAATTTGAGGGTGCTCACTTCGGCAGCACATATTACTAAAATTGGAACGATACAGAGATTAGCATGGCCCCTGTGCAAGGATGATATGCCAAAAAAAAAAAAATTGAGGAACCCTTCATTCTTTGCTAAGTAATAAAGCCTTGTTTCTTGTGGCTAGAAGTACTAAGGCTGAAGAACAGATATGCTTTTTGTGGACTTTCTGCCTCAGGCAGTATTCTTTGGGAAAAGAACAAGCAGCCAAAGGTAAAAGTCTCACTGCTGGTAAGCAGCTTATCTGACAAGTTATTTTCTTTTTTCCTTTTTGGGAGCATCTGATGAGGATCAACACATAGTTTCTCAACTTTTCCAGGGGCAGACATTACTGGCCCCAAACTCTGGTTATTAAATTTTTTCATAGAAGTGGGTTTTTTTTTTGTCTTTTTGAGACAGGGTCTCCCTGTAGCCCCAACTGTCCTGGAACTTGCTATGTAGACTTGAACTCAGATCCACCTGCCTCTGCCTCCTGAGTGCTGGGATTAAAGGCATGTGCTACCACGCGGCTCATGGAAGTGTTTTAAAAATATTGATAAGGGCTAAAGAGATGAATCAGTGGTTAAGGGCACTTGCTTGAAAATCAGAGTTCGGATTCTGTTGCCCACATAAGAAGCTGAGTATCAGGGGACATGGGTCTAGATTTGATAATCTTGTGCAAAAAAAAAAAGTTGAGTATCCCATAAATGCCTGTAACTCCAGTTCCTAGAGATCTGATGCCCTCTTCTGGTTGTAATTCCAGTGTTCAGGAGATCGAGGATTGCCATAAAGCCAGCCTGGGCTTGCTTCTTTATATATATATATGGCAAGATATATATATATATATATGGCATGAAAAAACAAGGGAAAGATTGCTTTTGATGCTTGAAAAAAGCACTTGAGAGCCAGGTCTTTATATATTTTTAAATTTTATTTATTTATTTTTTTAAATTTATTTATTTATTTTATTTTTGTATGTGTATGTGTGTACTGTCTGCATGTAGGTTTGTGCACCCGTGTCGTGCAATGCCGCGGAGGTCAGAAGAGGGTCTCGGATTCCCCTGGAACTGGAATTCTCCTGGAATTGGAGTTACAGACGGTTCTTAACCGCCATGTGGGTGCTGGGGATCGAACCCGGGTCCTCTGCAAGAGCAGTCGGTGCTCTTAACCGCTAGGCTATCTCTCCAGCCCCTAAATTTTATTTATTTTATTTTATGTGTCGTGAACTGTTACTTGTCTGCATGTAGTATTTTTTTTTGTTTTTTTTTGTCTTTTCAAGACAGGGTCTCCCTATAGCCCCAGCTGTCCTGGAATTCTCTCTGTAGATCAGGCTGGCCTTGAACTCACAAAGATCCGCCTGCCTCTGCCTCCCAAGTGCTAGGATTAAAGGCGTGCGCCACCACACCCGGCCTTGCATGTAGATTTGTGTATCCATGTTGTGCAATGCCTCGGAGGTCAGAAGAGGGTGTCGGATTCCCCAGGAACTAGAGTTAAAGACGGTTCTCAGCCACCATGTGGGTGCTGGGGATCAATCCCGGGTCCTCTGCAAGAGCAGTCGGTGCTCTTAACTGCTAGGCCATGAGAGCCAGGTCTTTAGTGCATGCCTGTAATCCAGTACTCATAGGAAGGCTTTAGTACATGCCTGTAATCCAGCACTCAGTAGGTAGGCTTTAGTGCATGCCTGTAATCCAGCACTCAGTAGGTAGGCTGAGGCATGAGGCAGCAGGATTGCTGGTTTGAGGCTAGAGTCAATAATATGAAACAAAGCAACAAGGGATTTGTGAAATAGAGCTCTTCATAAAATGTGAGGAGTATGTTCAACTTGATTTGCATACAGATTAACATTTTTTTTTCTCCTTTACCAAAGGTGACTCCTAATTAGAATAAAATGAAGTATTTTGAATTTGTATTTATTTTTACTTATAGTTTGAGTCAGCGTATTTAAAATTTTGTTTTAGGAATTTTATGTATATTGAGTGTTTTGTCTGCATGTATGCAAGTGCATCCATGTAGTGCAGTGCCTGCAGCAGTCAGAAGAGGGTGTCAGATCCCTAGGAACTGGAGTTATGGGTGGTTGTTAGCCTCCATGTGAGTGCAGGGAACCAAACCTGGGATCTTTGGAAGAGCAGTCGGTAGTGCTCTTAACTGCCGAGCATCTCTCTAGCCCTAAAGTACTGTTTTTTTTTTGTTGTTTTTTTTTTTTATTTTTGTATGCGTATGAGTGTACTGTCTGCATGTAGGTTTGTGCACCCGTGTCATGCAATGCTGAGGAGGTCAGAAGAGGGTCTCGGATTCCCCTGGAACTGGAGTCCTCCTGGAATTGGAGTTACAGATGGTTCTCAGCCGCTATGTGGGTGCTGGGGATTGAACTGGGGTCCTCTGAAAGAGCAGTCGGTGCTCCCAACCTCTAGGCCATCTCTCCCGCCCCTTGTTTTTGTTTTTGAGGCAGGATCTCTATGTTGCTCAGGCCAATTTTGAACTGACAATCCTCCTGCCTTTTTCAACAGTGAAAAACCTGGTTTCCCGCATCTCCTACACACTGACCTTTTTGTTTTTGCCGTCCATTTTCTTAGTTATTCAATTTCAGCACACGTATACAGCAGTATCGAAGTTATTAATGTTCTCCCCTTGGGGGAAGATCTTTATTGGTTAGTGTACAGTGCTTATGTATATTTCTTTTTGATTTTAATCAGAAGCCATATCTTTTTCTCTACTCTGTTTGATGAGGTTGTTTAAAATACTTTGAGATATGTTCAGATTATTTTATCATAATCTAGGATTCCTTTAACTGATTTTCAAAAAATATTTGTATAAGGGTTCAGTCTGCGTTGGATAGTTGTGTAGGTTTTGACAAACGTTATGCCGTGTATGCACCAGCGCACCATCATCATATGGAATAGTTTCACTCCTACACCTACTGTGGTTTCTGTTCATCACTTCTCTTTCCTCATGGCCCTGGTAACCACTGATTTTTACTTTTCTGAGATGTCATAGTTGGAATTACAGTTTGCCGCCTTTTCAGATTGACTCATTTTCCTTGAAAATGTGAACCTAGGGGCTGGAGAGATGGCCTAGCGGTTAGGAGCGCCGACGCTCTTGCAGAGGACCCAGGTTCGATCCCCAGCACCCACATGGCGGCCGAGAGCCGTCTGAAACTCCAATTCCAGGAGAACTCCAGTTCCAGGGGAATCTGACACCCTCTTCTGACCTCCGCGGCATTGCACGACACGGGTGCACAAACTTGCATGCAGACAGTACATGTACATTCATACACATACAGAAATAAATAAAATTAATAAAATAAAAAAAAAAGAAAATGTGAACCTAAAGAAATTCTTTTTTATTATTTATTTTTTTGCAGCTTGATAGCTAGCTTCCCCTCTGTTTTTAATTTCATTGTTTTGCGTTTGTGTGTGTGTGTGTGTGTGTGTGTGTGTGCGCGCGCGTGCGCGTGTTTGGGGGACACCGAGGAACAAGGCGACCCCAGTGGCCGTGGTCCCTTGCTCTTGCTCTTTTGTTTTTGTTTTTAACCCATCTACCTATTGAGTGATGTCCTGGTTACTTTTAGTTTGGAGCAATTATGAGGAAAGGTGCTCCAAACATCTGTGTGTGGCTTTTGTGTGGATGTGAACTTTTCTGTTCAATTGGGTCGGTACCTAAGAGTGTTATTACTGGACTAAATCTTAAAATTTAAAGTTTTCGCCTGGCGTGGTGTCACACGCCTTTAGTCCCAGAACTTGGGAGGCAGAGGTGGGCTGATCTCTGTGAGTTCAAGGCCAGCCTGGTCTACATAGGACAGCTGGGACTACAGGGAGACCCTGTCTTGAAAAGATAAAACAAAAAAAGTTTTCAAACTGCCTCCTAAAGTGACCATTTTGTTTTCTTACAACAATGATTGAGAATTGCTTTTGCTCCTCATCCTTTGGTATTTGATCTGGTTAGTTTTGGATTTCAGCCATTCTACTGAGTGTGTAGTGGTGTGTTGCTATGAGTTGAAGTTCCTCCACCATTAATGTTGAGTATCTTTCATGTACTTACTTGCCATCTGCACATCTTCTCTGATATTTTGCCCACTTTTAAATTGGGATTTGGGGTCCATGGAATGGCTCTGTAGGTAAAGGTGATTGTCACCAAGCCTGATGACCTTAGTTTCATCCCTCAGACTCACATGGTAGAAGGAGAGAGTTAACTTCTGAAGGTTGTCCTCTGACTTCTACAAACATGCAATGACATGCATATGCTCCCCATATCATATGTATATGCACACAAAATAGATTAATAATAAATCGAGCTGGTGGTGGTGGTGCTCACTGGTAGGATTTGCTGAAGGAGGCAGAGGCAGGAGGATCTGGAGTTCGAGGCCTATGTTAAAAGAAAAAGAAAAAGAAAAAAATAATAAATCGAGTTGTTTGCTTTCTGATTGTTGAGTCTGTGGTATGTTAGACACAGGTCCTTTGTCACACATGTCTTCTCCTGGCCTACGACTGCATTTCTCACTCTCTTTTGTAGATAAAATTTTTATTTTAGGCAAAGTGCAGCCTGCAAATTTTTTCTTCCATGGATCATGCTTTTATTGTTATATCTAAACCCCCCCCTAAAAAATAAAATAAAATATCATCTTCAAATACCAAATCACTTAGATTTTTCTATTATGTTATCTGTTAGAAGTTTTATTATTTTTATTTTATGTTTATTTATTTATTTATCTTTGGTCTTTTTGAGACAGAGTTTCCCTATAGCCCCAGCTGGCCTGGACCTTTCAGTGTAGACCAGGCTGGCCTTAAGCTCACAGAGATCCATCTTCTTCCTCTGGCTTCCCAGTGCTGGGATTAAAGATGTGCACTACCATATTTAGCTAGAAATTTTATTATTTATTTATTTTATTTTATTTGTTTTGGTCTTTTTTTTTTTTTTTTTTTTTTTTTTTTTTTTTTTTT
>VZQC01003872.1:2125207-2167987 GCA_009823505.1 Rhizomys pruinosus
TTTATTTATTTATTATTATTTTTGTACGTGTTTGAATTTAGTGTCTGCATGTAGGTTTGTGCACCCGTGTCGTGCAATGCCGCGGAGGTCAGAAGAGGGTGTCGGATTCCCCTGGAACTGGAGTTCTCCTGGAATTGGAGTTACAGACGGTTCTTAGCCGCCATGTGGGTGCTGGGGATCGAACCTGGGTCCTCTGCAAGAGCAGTCGGTGCTCTTAACCGCTAGGCTATCTCTCCAGCCCCCTAAAATTTTTAATACTTAAAAAAAAATCTTCCAAGTAGAATCTAGGTCTTTTAAGAAGCAAAATCTGAGGGGCTGGAGAGATGGCTTAGTGGTTAAGGGCACTGACTACTCTTGCAGAGGACCTGGGTTTGATTCTCAGCATCCACATGGTGGCTCCAGGGGACTCCAACGCCCTCTTCTGACCTCCACGGCATTGCACGACACTCTCCACGGCATTGCACGACACGGATGCGCCAACCTGCATGCAGAGAGTACACTCATACACGTAAAATAAATAAATATTTAAAAAATTTAAAAAAATTATGAATTATATCTGTAATTATATCTGATACTAATACAACATTTGGTGAACTTGACTCATGTCAAATTATGACTATGATCAACTTGAAAAAGATGCTGCTACTGTCTGTTTTGGGCTTATAATTTATTGCTGGCCCATTATTGTGTGTGCGTGTGTGAGTGCGTTTGTGTGTGGATGTTGCAATGTGCATGTAGAGGTCAGAGGAAAACTTTAGAGAGTCCATTCTCTTCTACCATGTGGGTTTTGGGACTCCAACTCAGATCATCCAGTTTGGAGGCAAGTGTCTTAATCACTGCGCCATCTCACTAATCCTGTTACAGAGATTCCTTGTAGATTTAAAATGTGTCTGTTTTTTACTTTCCACAGACACAGTTACTTTATTGAATTGCATTACAGACAGATACGTGTTTTAAATTGCTTAAGCTGGGTGTGGTGTCACATGACTTTAATCCTAGTATTTAGGAGGCAGAGGTAGGCGGATCTCTCTGAGTTGGGGCCAGCCAGGGGTATATAGTGAGAGCCTGTCTCAAAAAAACCAAACCAAAACAAAGACTTGCTGCTTAAAGGCTTAGAGTCAAGGCTGCAGTACCATTACCTCAGGGCACAGGACCAAGAGCAGGTGATGGTTACTACAGGTGATGATTACTACAGGTGATGACTACTACAGGTGATGATTACTAATTACTAATAGCCCTCAAAGTTGATCATCTATGAAATTAGTTGCAAAAGTATCCTGGGCTGCTGGTGGAAATCCACATAAAGATAATGGTCAGAACAATGCTGAAAACCAGGGATCAGGTCAGGCATGTGGTTTCAGCCCTGTTGCCCATAGTCATCCTGTCCCTAGACTGCAGGGAGTAGGTCAGTGCTGTGAAGCTCAGGCAGCAACAGGAACCAGACTCTACATGGTTGGGCATGAAGGTTCACTGGAGATATTGATCACGTGGGAGCACCCCAGCATGCCACTCATGATCCTGGGGTACCTTTTAGTTTATAGGCAGGCTGATTTTGGCATAAAGAATGCTTGGGCAGTGTGGTCCATAATGCCAATGCATTACTAGCTATCCTAATCTATTTATATTATATTTTATGTATTTATGTTATTTATAGATTAGGATAAAAAGTCAAAGAAATAGGAGGGTTAAACTATCTCTGACTAGAGACTGGAGAGATGGCTCAGTGGTTAAGAGCAGTAGCTGCTCTTGCAGAGAATCCAGATTTAGTCCCTAGTATCCACATGGTGGCTAATAACCGTTCTGAACTCCAGTTACAGGTTATTCAACGCCCTCTTCTGACTTCTATGAACACCGAACACATATTGTGCACTTATGTACATGTGGGCAAAACATATACATATAAAATTAAAAAATTTAAACCAAAACTATCAATGTTTTCATCATTTTTTTTTTTAAAATTTTTATTTATTTATTTATTTTTATGTGTATGAATGTATTGTCTGCATGCAGGTCTGCGCACCCGTGTCGTGCGATGCCGCGGAGGTCAGAAGATGGTCTCGGATTCCCCTGGAACTGGAGTTCTCCTGGAACCGGAGTCACAGACGGTTCTCAGCCGCCATGTGGGTGCTGGGGATCGAACCCGGGTCCTCTGCAAGAGCGGTCGTCGCTCTTAACCGCTAGGCCATCCCTCCAGCCCCTGTTTTCATCATTTTTAAGAACTAAGCTATAAGACTTGAAACACATCCAAGATTTAACTTAATTTTCCACAAAGGTTTTGCCACAATTTTATGCAGCAGATACGTAGTCATCTACTAGTTTCTTTATAACAATATTGTTCATAATGCAAAAATAATTTCAGAATACTCTAAAAGAGTAGGGGTGATTTCAGTACAGATGATGAGCTACTTCATCTTTATAGATGAGGATGTGTGCATTAACTTATTTGAAATCTGGATTCAGATTCTCACATATAGGCAGATACACAATATTAAATATGGACTTCGAGGGTTTTTTATTTATTTTTGATTTATGGTTCTGGGGATCAAACCCAGGGCCTTGCCAGGGGTAGACAAATTCTCTACCATTGAGCTGTATCCCCAGCCCTCTGAGGTGATACAAGTATATACCCATTTAACTGTCATCCCAATAAGATACAGTACACTTTCCTTATTTCAGAAAGATTCCTTGTGTTCTTAGTATTTAATACTCATGCCCTCCCCTCTAGGGAATACTGGTCTGAATTCTGTTATAGAATAGTTTTGATATTTAGGACTTTAAATAAGAGGAATGAAATCAGACTTCTTATTTTTCTCATTGCTTTTTCTTTTTTTTTAAAGGAATTTTTTAAAATTTATTTTTATTTATTTTCATATGTGTATGAATGTACTGTCTGCATGCAGGTTTGTGCACCCGTGTTGTGCAATGCCACAGAGGTCAGAAGAGGGTGTCAGATTCCCCTGGAACTGGAGTTACAGACGGTTCTCAACTGCCATGTAGGTGCTGGGGGTTGAACCTGGGTCCTCTGCAAGAGAAGTCAGCACTCTTAACTGCTAGACCATCTCTCCAGCCCTCATTGCTTTTTCTTTAATGTGTATGTATATGTGCCTGTGTGAGTTCATGTGCACCACATGCGTGCAAGTGCCTGCAGCAGGTAGAAGACTGCATCAGTACTTCAGGAACTGCAGTTACAGGCAGTTGTGACCCACTATGTGGGTCCTCTACAAGAGGTGTAATCACTCTTAATCTCTGAGTCATCTCTCCAGCCCTACTTCCTCTGAGATTAATTCATATTGTGGATATGAGGTTTTTTTCTTCCTTTTTAGTGCTGTAATATGTCCTATTACATGAAGTTTCACAATTTGGGTGTGTTTTTTTTTTTAAAAAGACCAAAAAAGATGACATTTAGTGTTAGCACACTTGCATTTGCATGCATGTACCATGACAAAGACAGGAAGGTCAAAGGACAACTTTGAGGAGTTCGTTCTCCCTTTCCACAGTGTGATTCTTGCATGTTGGTTGAACTCAGACTGTCAGGCTTGGTGGCAAACACCTTTACCTCTGAGTGATCTTGCTGGCCCATTTATTTCAATATGCAAGAGATTATTGACTTACAAACAGTTTGCCTTTAACTCTCTTAGAAATTTGGGCTGTTTTCAGTTTTGGAATATTGTAAATCTGCAGTGAACAGTTTACCTATAATTGTTTATTTGAACATATTTTTATTTCTCTCGGATAAATACCTAGGAGTGGAATTGATGGGTCGTTTAGTAACGGCATCACAAGAAATTGTAGATTGTTTTAAGTTCTTGTTGGCAATGTGTGAGAATTCCAGTTGTTCCCCATCCTTGACAAAATTTGGAACCTATTTGTGTGTGTGTGTGTGTGTGTGTGTGTGTGTGTGTGAGTGAGTGTGAGTGTGATGCATGTGAATGTGTGAGCCTGTGCATGCTCAAGGAGAGGCCATGGGAGGACATTGAATCTCTCACTCAATTGCTGTCTGTGTTATTCTCTTGTGGCAGTATATCCTGGAACCAAAAGCTTCCCATTTTGGCTAGGCTGGTTGGCCAGGTGCTCTTGGAATCTACCTACCTGTCTCTACTCCTCAGTACTGGAGTTAATCTGGGGATTTGAACTGCTTGCATAGCAAGTGCTTTTATCACTGAGCCATCTTCCTAGTGCTGTTGTCACTTTTAAAAAGTTTTAGCTATTCTTGTTGGGCATATCATCATTGTGTTTTAGTGTACAAAATTGAAAAGCGTATCTTATTATTTCCAATTATAGAGGTTTATTGTCACTTTTAAAGGGCTGGTTATGAGGGACTAATTCCATTTAATTACTCTTGCATGTCCCAAGGGGTCAAAATAGTATCGTGTGTACTGTGTAGACATGGCTCCTTGCTCTGGTATATGTAGTGATTTGCCTTGTCGTAGTTCTATCCAAACCCTTGTTTCTGTTATGTTCTGCTTCCTTCCCAAACACTACAAATCCTGAGTATTTACAGCTTTTTCTCCTGCTTCTGGGAGTTTTATATTAGCTTTGCAGTTTCCTCAGCTGGCTAACCTTGGTTGAATGGAAGTCTTATTTGAACCTATTTCCATTAGCTAGCTAAAAGCCTCTCCATTGAAGACAAATGTTGGTCTTAACGTAAAAATGAGAATTTAATTAATTTTTTTTTTTTTTTTTTTTTTTTTGTCTTTTCGAGTCAGGGTCTCCTTGTTGCCCCAGCTCTCCTGGAACTCACTCTGTAGACCAGGCTGGCTTTGAACTCACAAAGATCCACCTGCCTCTGCTTCCCAAGTGCTAGGATTAAAGGGGTGCGCCACCATGTCCGGCTTAATTAAATCTTTTTTTTTTTAATTTTATTACTTTTTTGTATGTGTGAATGTACTATCTACATGTAGACCTACATGTAGGTCTGGGCACCCGTGTCGTGCAATGCCACAGAGGTCAGAAGAGGGCGTCAGATTCCCCTGGAACTGGAGTTAAGACGGCTGAGAGCCGCCATGCGGGTGCTGGGGATTGAACCCTGGTCCTCTGCAAGAGCAGTCGGCACTCCCAACCACCAGGCCATCTCTCCAGCCCCATTAAGTGCATCTTTACAATACTGAAAGCCTCAAGTAATTTGAGTATCACTTAGTTGCCTAAGNAACTTCTAAGAAAAATAAGTAAAAAAAGGCTTGAAGTTATCACAGAATTCACCTATCCCTGAGAACCTTAACCTATTCACAAATACCTATTTCGCTTTTTTTTTTTTGGTGTTTTGAGACAGGGTCTGCCCTGTAGGCCGCCAGCTGTCCAGAACTCACTCATGTAGAACCAGGCTGGCTTGAAACTCACAGAGATCCATTTGCCACTGCCTCCCAAGTGTGGGATAAAGGTGTGCGCCACCATGAAACCAGACTCTAATTTCAACCATACCCTGACTCTATTCAATTTTATTATTTTTTTTTTAATTTTTATTTATTTTTTATGTGTGTGAAGTACTGTCTGGCATGTAGGTTTGGTGGCACCTGTGTCATGCAATGCTGCAGTGGAGGCTCAGAAGAGGCATCAGATTCCCTGGAAGGAGTTAAAGAGGGTTTTCAGTACCACCATGTGGGTGGGTGTTGGGAATCAACGCCAGGTTCCTCTGCGAAGAGCAGTCGGCGCTCTCTTAACCGCTAAGATCATCTCTCCAGCCCTGTCAATTTTTTATAAAATAGGGAAATAGAGCATTTTTGGAGAATTAACAATATAATATTCCAGATACTAACAATAATAAGATTTTTTTTTAAATTAATACAATCAGTTTTGTTTTTTAAGATACACACTTGGGAACTGATCCTCAATTTTTTTGTTTGTTTGTTTTTAAAAAGAATTTTCTTTGGAAAAGTAGGAAAGAAGACCCTAGAGTGGGAGGGGTCCCCAGGGAGAAATGTCCAGATTTTTTTTCCAAGATTTGTTTTCGCAGATTTTTTTCCAGATTTTTTTCCAGATTTTTTTTTTTTTCCTTTTTTGAGAGCAGGGTCTCCTTTGTCCCAGCTGCCTGGGGCTCTAATGATGTAGACCAGGCTGGCCTTACAACTCACAGAGATCCACCTGCCTTCTGCTTCCCAAGTGCTAAGGATTAAAGATGTGCACCACCACCCGCCGCCCTGCTTTTTTTTACAGTTGTTTGTAACTGTGTCTGAGTACATTACCCCACCTTCACCTACTCCCTTGACTCTTTTTTTTTTTTTGGTCTTTTCGAGACAGGGTCTCCCTGTAGCCTCCAGCTGGCCTGAACTCGCTCTGTAGACCAGGCTGGCCTTGAAAGCTCACAAGATCCACCTGCCTCTGCTCCCAAGTGCTAAGGTTTAAAGGCGTTGCGCCACCATGCCCGGCTTACCCTTGAACTCTTTATGCTGTGACCCTGCTGTGTCAGCTCCCCTACCTAGGCTTCTATACTACTTAGTGGCCCCATAAAATCTGCATAAAAAATGCATTTATGGGCATATTATGTTTTGTTTTGTCATTTTCCCCCCTAGAAGTTCTATAGCTTTCAGTTTTCAAAAAAAGGCATGTAACCTTCCAAAAAAAATTTAAAATTACTGATTTCAAAACACAACTCCACCCAGTTTTCTAATCAAAATGAACTGCTTTTGAGTCACTAACAAAAATAATCCCTGAAATGAACTGCAGGGGCTGGAGAGATGGCTCAAGTGGTTAAGAGGTGCTGGACTGCTCTTGCAGAGGATCCCAGGTTCGATTCCGCCAGCACCCACATGGTGGCTAAGACGTCTTCCAAAGCTGGGCGTGTGGGGCGCACACCCTTAAATCCTTAGCAACTCGGGAGGTAGAGGCAGTGTGGATCTCTGTGAATTTTAGGCCAGCCTGGTCTACAGGTGAGTTTCCAGGCCAAGCTGGGGCTATAGGGAGACCCCTGTCCTCAAAAAAATAAAATAAAAATAAAACTATTATCACACTAAAACAAAACAAAATTTAAAAAAAAAAAAAAAAAAAGAATGAACTCCATCAAGAGAAGTTAAGTGTAGTCTAATAAAAAGGAGTAGCTGGGGGGCTGGAGGGGCTGGAGAGATGGCTAAGCGGTTTATAGATCACCAACCGCTCTTATAGAGGACCCGGGTTCGGATCTCCCAGCTATTCCACTTGGCGGCCGAGAACCGTCTGGAAACTCAATTCCAGGAGAACTCCAGTTCCAGGGATATCCGACACCCTCTTCTGACCTCCGTGCAGTTGCATGACACGGGTGCCCAGACTTGCAGGCAGACAGTACATTCATACACATTTTTTTTTTTTTAATAAATAAAATTAAATGAAAAAATAAATAAAAAAGACTTTTCAGTATCTAGCTCTTTTTTTTTTTTTTTTTTTTTTTTGAGTACAAGCAACCTTCATATAAAACCAAATTGCAAGGAGTTGTGCCCAAAACCCACATAGCCCAAGGCTCCCACCCTCCAGCTGGAGGGGCTTGAAATGTACAATCAAGTTGATCAATAAGTGTCCAGACTATATTGCTGTCTGTACTTTTACCGTTTCACTCCCCAATCACAGCCCTAACATTATATACACTTTCCTCTTCTGTAGATTGTTCCCTAGGCCTTAGAAAAGGGGCACCAGGTGGATGAGAAGCAAAATAGTCTACTTTCTTTGGAGATGTTGTTTTGGGCTCTGATCAGTTCTGGCTGTTTCCTTTCCATGGCTGACAGTTTGTCCAGGAATAAACTTTCAATATCCTACTAATGAAGCACCAGCGATTAGATATATAGGTATTTTAGGAGCTGGAGAGATGGGCCTGGTGGTTAATAGCGCCAACCACTCTTACAGAGGACCGGGTTCGATCCCCATGGCACCAAACATGGGGGCCCGAAACCATCTGAAACTCCAATTCCAGGAGAACTTCAGTTCCAGGGGAATCCAACTACCCTCTTCTGATCCTCTGAAGGCATGCACATACGGGGTGCACAAACCTGCCATGCAGACAATAACAAATCATACACATTCATAAATTAATAAAAATTTAAAAAAGAGAATATATAGGTATTTAAACTTTGATAATTATTATGGTAGGTTACCTTTGGTATAAGACACAGCTGTTTGGATGGTGTGCTAATACATGAATTACGTTTTTTCCTGTAAAACATGACAAGGTCTTACTGTGCTTATAACACCTCCTGACCACTAGAGGACATAAAGCTTGTGGCAAACATCCATTGAAGCTAACTGTAATTAGAGCCAACTGTTAAAGTGGTAATTCTTTTTTTTTTTTTTTTTTTGTCTTTTTTTTTTTTTGGGGAGACAGGATCTCCCCTGTTAGCCCAGCTGTCCTGGAATTCTTCTCTGGAGACCAGGGTGGCCTTGAACTTCACAAAGATCCACCTACCTCTGCCTCCCAAGTGCTAGATGTAAAGGCGTGCGCCACATGCCTGGCTTTTGGCTTTTTTTTTTTTTGTCTTTTTCTTTTGTGTGTATGTGTGTAGTGGTAATTTCTTGTAAAACAGGTATAACTACGCTTTTTTAATGGACTGATAGGCATAGGAACTGTGAAGGATAATTCCCTATTTAGAGACAAATTCAACAGTAAAGTCTTTAAAAGCTGTTTAATTAAACAAAATATATTAGTTACAGGAAAGCCCTCTGAAATCAATCAAATGAATTAAATTCTGCCTTAGGAGATGTTTGGCTAGGGGATTCAAACCCCCCCCAAATTATAAAAGCCTTTTGCTTATAAAGTGGGATATATGCAAAGGAGAAAGGCAGTAGTCCCTGTTGTTGAAGACCTGGTGTGGGCATGAAAAATGTTATGATAGAACGTTCACTAGCTATATATCAAATGGTCTGAAATGCGCAGAAAGCGGTTACTAAAAGCCACTAAAGCAATAACAGCAAAATAATTGGTCTTCCTGAGACAAGCAAGGCTCCTCCATCAGTAGCAGCTACACCTCAACTGCCTGGAGGATACTGTGCAACAGTGGCAGCCATGTGTCTGTATGTATCCCAAATCTATGGCTATTAGCTCTCTCCTTGTGAGGAATAACTCACAGCGAATGCCACAAGGTTTTTATGTCCTCTGTTTGGGGTTTTAAGGAATAGAAAAAATATATTTTGTTTTAAGATTCAAAAAGCCACAAATAAGAACTTGTCACCCTTTTATAGAGAAAACCACAGTTTGTGGATTAGCTACCATCCAAGCATCTGTGTACATGCTCACAGCTTAAGCTTGCCATAAATACTTGCTACTGCTTAAATGCCTGTACATCCGATTGCTTGTGTTTGTTAGTATGTCTAAAAAGTTATCACTGGATAAACTTTCAACCCATGAAGGAGATCAACCTGAACAGACTAGAGTCCAAAATTACTTCTCCGAGAAAATAGACTGTTTTGCTTTCACCCACTTGTCCCTTTCCAAAAGCCTAGGGAACAAACTGTGGAAGAGGGGGCATGGTAGAGATGTAAGGGCTGCGTAGAGATTGGGGTGGATCCATCGAGCTACAGCAATATAGACTGGACCCCCTAACTGGATCAATATGGGCCTTTGCATACAAGCTTCTCCAATTTTACTATGGGAACCTTGGGTTTGTTCAAAATTTGAACATAGATACTTGCAAATTGGGTTTTACAATGAATGTTACTTACATTCATTGCTTATGGCCAATAATTTGCTCACTTCAAAAAAAAATGCACCAATTACTAATTGTACGGCAAAAATGAGTAACATCAAGGTTATCTGAAAAACAACTTGGTTATTATATTGTAGAATCCCTTAAAAAAATAAATAAAAGAGGGAAAAAAAAAAAAATTGTTTTTTTTGTCTTTTTCAAAAATTGTTTTCCCTGTAGGTCGCAGCTGTCCGCTGGAATTCAACTCTGGGGTGGTCCAGGCTGGCTTGGAACTCCACAAAGATCCACCTGCCTCTGCCTCCCAAAGTGCTAGGATTAAGGGTGTGTGGCACCACGCCTGGCTGCTCATGCCTTTAATTTCAGATTTTGGGAGGCAGAGGTAGGCGGTTTTTTGTGAGTTCCAGGCCAACATGGTCTATATAGTGAGTTCCAGGCAGCTTTTGTACCTCCTGTTCTCAAGATAACTAAAACTAAAAATAATATAAAATACAGAGGCTGGGGGTTTGGAATACATACCTAGTATGCACAGGATCTTGGCTTTCAAATCTCAGCCCCAATAAAAGAAAAAAACAATTTCCATGTCAATGTGTCATATCCCTAAAAAAACATCTGTTAATACTTAATCTGGTTCAACTATGTAAAGAACACTATACATTCTACAATGTAATATGAAGAAAGAAATACCTTAACTCCTTACAGACTGAAATGAGGTCAGTGAAAACCCCAGGGTATCTATTTGAAACAGGGTCCTCCCTCTCAAGAACTGAGCGTACTTCAGGTCACAAAGTGTCAGTCATAAAAATGTTGATAAAGGGCGGGGCTGGAGAGATGGCCTAGCAGTTAAGAGTGCCAACTGCATCTGTGCAGAGGACCTGGGTTTCAAATACCCAGCACCCACCAATGGCATCTAGACACTGTCTGTAACTCATTCCGGATCAGTTCCCAGGGGATCATTCTCTCGACCTCCACTAGGGTTTGCTAGACACGGGTGCACAAACCTTACATCGACGGTGACATTCATACACATAATAAATAAATAAATTTTTTTTAATTTCTTTTAATTTATTTTCTGTGTATGAATGTACTGTCTGCATGCAGTTTTGCGCACCCGTGGTCGTGCAATGCCGCAGAGGTCAGAAGAGGGGTGTCGGATTCTCCTAGAACTGAAGGTCAGAAGAGGGTGTTCAGATTAAGGGCCGTATCCTTGGAACTGGGTTAAAAGACGGGTTTCTTAGCCACCATGGGGGTTACTGGGAGATCGAACCCGGGTCCGCTGCAAGAAGCATCGGTTGTTCTTACCGCACATCGTCTCCAACATAAAAAATAAATATTTTGTTTTTTGGTGTTTTTCAAGACGGGTCTCCCTGTAGCCCCAGCTGTCCTGGGAACCTCACTCCATAGACCAGGCCTGCCTTGAACTCACAAAGAACTGCCTGCCTCTGCCCTCCGCAGTGCTAGGACTAAAGGCATGCGCCCAATGCCCGGCTAATAAATTTTTTTTAAATGTTGTATAAGGGCAGTGGTACATTGCCTTGAATCCCAGCACTATGGAGGGCAGAGGCAGGTGGACATCTGTGAAGATTCAACTTCTTGGGTCTGTATATCAAGCCTCCCGAGCCAGCTGAGACTAAAGGAGACCCTGTCAAAAAATAAAATAAATTAAAAGATAAAACTTAAGTAACTTAATCTCACTAAATCTCAATGTCCAAATGCACATAAAATTGGCCAATAATATCTATAGCTGATGGAATTGTTATGAACACTAAATGAGTTATGACTCTAGAACATGGTAACCACTCAAATAAAGCTATTTGTGTTATGACATCCATTCCAGCAAGCAGCCTGTAGAATTTTATTCTCCATGATGACAAAACCTCTTCTTCCACAAATTTCTCTTGCCTTCTTCTGCCTTTGTAACATAATCTATTGGAAATTCATCTGAAAATAAATGACTGATCACAGGAACAGACATCAGGAGGAACCATATAAGTCCCACAAACCACACAAAAAGATCTACAGCTGAGTAAGATATACCAATCCCTGCTTCCTCCACAAAGAAAGTCAATAGCTTAAATGACCTATTAATATAATTCAACAGATATGTGACTAAGCAAATAAAAATGAGATGGTAAGGTATGGGGGCTGGAGAAGATGGCTCAGTGGTTAAGAGCATCGTGCGGCGCTTCAGGTGCCCAGTACTCTCTGTGGGTGGCTCACAACAGTCTATTACTTCCAACTCCAGGAATTCTGACCATCTCTTACAATCTCTCTCTGGGTTGTCCTTTGGCACCCACGTAAATCAATCTCTTTGGCTCTCTTCTCGTCATCTCTCTCTTCTCACCTCTTCTTCTCTCCTCTTCTCCTCTCGGACCCACATACATCTGCTTCTTTTCTCTGCAGGAACCCACATAATTATCTCCTCTCTCCTCTCCTCCTCTCTCTCATCTCTCTCTCTCCCTCTCTCCCGCCTTCATCCTCTCCGGCGTTCCCCGCTCCCTCCATCCCTCCTCTATATAAATAAAAATTTTTAAATAAATTACAATTTTCTTTTTATTTTTATGTGTATGAGTGTATGCTGCATGTGTGTAAGTGCACCCATGTACAGCAATGGCCCAGCAGAGGTCAGAGAGGACGTCAGATCACCTGGAACTGGAATAAACAGATGGTTTTAACCATCATTGAGTTGCTGAGAATATAGAACCTGGGTCCTCATACAGAGCAGCAAGCCAACACTAAGAACTCCTTAAAATTACCGCGTGAGCCATCACCGTCTCCGCCACACATCGCAAAATAAAAAATTTTAATAGAAAATTATAGGTATTCACCACACAATATTCAACATGTTTGGTATTTAAATTTTTTCATTAATGTTTTTATAATAAAAAATAAAAAAAGAAAACAAATAAACCAAAAGGCCCGGGCGTGGTGGCGACATCCTTAATCTAGCACATTGGAATGCAGTAGCAGGTCGGATTCTTCTGTGAGTTTCAAGGCCAGCCTGGTCTAACGGAGTGAGTTCCAGGACAGCTGGGGCTACAGGGAGACCGGTCTCGAAAAGACCAAAAAAAAAAAAAAAAAAAAAAAGACCAAATGTTTCTAATTTGGTTTTGTTTTTTTTTTCAAGCATGACAGCTTTACATTTGGTTTGTTCTCAGTAACATCCATGCATGGGATGCTAGCTGAAATGACTATTATCAACCATGAACCACAGAAGTGGATCATCTCATAGAGATAAAGGATCCATTACCTGATAGGTCCCAGAGAATGTTCCCTGACAAAAATGAAAAACTAAAGCACTCAGTTAGAGGCAGCTGTAGCTGTACTTTCATGGCAATCTCAATTTTAAATCTCTCTAATCAAAGAACTTGTTCAGCATTTTCCCATCTCTCACTGCATTTTTCTGCTTTCTTCTTTCCTCTCAATTCAAGACTTTCATTTGGTTGGCTTCATAGAGGATTCAGTTAGTGAGTTTGTTTTAAGTAGAGGTTAAAGAGACATTGTGTTTAGATTCTAAAAGAAAACATCTGCACCCATGAAGTACTGCCTAAGGAAACATAAGGGTGCCTAAATATGTTCATATGTGTGTGTCTGTGTCTGTGTGTGTCTGAAAAAGAGGAAGGGAGGGAGGAAGGGAGGGAGGGAGGGAGGAAGGGCGAGAGAGAGAGAGAGAGAGAGAGAGAGAGAGAGAGAGAGAGAATTATGTGGGTTCTGAGAGAAAAGAAAGAGATTATGTGGGGTCCGAGAGAGAGAGAGAGAGAGAGAGAGAGAGAGAGAGAGAGAGAGAGAGATTGATTACGTGGGTGCCAAAGGAACCCAGAAGAGGATGTAAGAGGATGTCAGAATTCCTGGAGCTGGAGTTAATAGACTGTTGTGAGCCACCCAACAGAGGTACTGGGACCTGAACTCAGCAGCAGTGCTCTTAACCACTGAGCCATCTCTCCAGCCCCCATACTTACCATCTCATTTTTATTTGCTTAGTCACATATCTGTTGAATTATATTAATAGGTCATTTAAGCTATTGACTTTCTTTGTGGAGGAAGCAGGGATTGGTATATCTTACTCAGCTGTAGATCTTTTTGTGTGGTTTGTGGGACTTATATGGTTCTCTGATGTCTGTCCTGTGATCAGTCATTTATTTTCAGATGAATTTCCAATAGATTATGTTACAAAGGCAGAAGAAGGCAAGAGAAATTTGTGGAAGAAGAGGTTTTGTCATCATGGAGAATAAAATTCTACAGGCTGCTTGCTGGAATGGATGTCATAACACAAATAGCTTTATTTGAGTGGTTACCATGTTCTAGAGTCATAACTCATTTAGTGTTCATAACAATTCCATCAGCTATAGATATTATTGGCCAAATTTTATGTGCATTTGGACATTGAGATTTAGTGAGATTAAGTTACTTAAGGTTTTATCTTTTATTTATTTATTTTTTGACAGGGTCTCCCTTTAGTCTCAGCTGGCTCGGAGCTTGATATACAGACCAAGTTGATCTCACAGAGATCCACCTGCCTCTGCCTCCCAAGTGCTGGGATTCAAGGCATGTACCACTGCCCTTATCAACATTTAAAAAAAAATCTTATTAGCCGGGCATGGTGGCGCATGCCTTTAGTCCTAGCACTTGGGAGGCAGAGGCAGGCAGATCTTTGTGAGTTCAAGGCCAGCCTGGTCTATGGAGTGAGTTCCAGGACAGCTGGGGCTACAGGGAGACCCTGTCTTGAAAACACCAAAAAAAAAATAGATTATATAGGGCTGGAGAGATGGCGGTTAAGAACACCGACTGCTCTTGCAGAGGACCCGGGTTCGATCCCCAGTACCCACATGGTGGCTAAGAACCGTCTTTAACCCCAGTTCCAGGGTAATCTGACACCCTCTTCTGACCTTCAGTTCTAGGAGAATCCGACACCCTCTTCTGACCTCTGCGGCATTGCACGACACGGGTGCGGAAACCTGCATGCAGACAGTACATTCATACACCTAGAAAATAAATTAAAAGAAATTAAAAAAATTTTATTTATTTATTATGTGTATGAATGTACCGTCTGCATGTAGGTTTGTGCACCCGTGTTGTGCAATGCCGTGGAGGTCGGATTCCCCTGGAACTGGAGTTCTCTTGGAATTGGAGTTACAGACAGTTCTCAGATGCCATGTGGGTGCTGGGGATTGAACCCAGGTCCTCTGCAAGAGCAGTTGGCACTCTTAACTGCTAGGCCATCTCTCCAGCCCCGCCCTTATCAACATTTTTATGACTGACACTTTGATGACTCTGAAGTACTCTCAGTTCTTGAGGAGGGAGGACCCTGTTTCAAATAGATACCCTGGGGTTTTCACTGACCTCATTTCAGTCTGTAAGGAGTTAAGGTATTTCTTTCTTCATATTACATTGTAGAATGTATAGTGTTCTTTACATAGTTGAACCAGATTAAGTATTAACAGATGTTTTTAGGATATGACACATGACACTGGAAATTGTTTTTTTCTTTATTGGGTGCTTGAGATTGAGCCAAGATCCTGTGCATACTAGGTATGTATTCCAAACCCCCAGCCTCTGTATTTTTATTTAATTTTAGTTTTAGTTATTTTGAGACAGGGTACAAAGCTGGCCTGGAACTCACTATATAGACCATGTTGGCCTGGAACTCACTAGACTAGCTTGGCCTTGATCTCATGTTAATAATTTTTTTTTGCCGGGCGTGGTGGCACATGCCTTTAATCCTAGCACTTGGGAGGCAGAGGCAGGTGGATCTTTGTGAGTTCAAGGCCAGCCTGGACCACAGAGTGAATTCCAGGACAGCTGGACCTACAGGGAAAAATTTGAAAAGACAAAAAAAAAATTTTTTTCCCTCTTTTATTTATTTTTTAAGGGATTCTACAATATAATAACACAGTTGTTTTCAGATAACCTTGATGTTACTCATTTTGCCGTACAATTAGGTAATTGGTGCATTTTTTTTGAAGTGAGCCAAATTATTAAGCATAAGCAATGAATGTAAGTAACATTCATGTAAAACCAATTTGCAAGTATCTATGTCCAAATTTTGAACAACCCAAGGTTCCCATAGTCCAGATGGAGAAACTTGTATGCACAGGCATATTGATCAGTTAGGAGTCCAGTCTATATTGCTGTAGTCTCATGATTCACCCCAATCTCTCCGCAGCCCTTACATTCTACCATGCCCCCTCTTCCACAGTTTGTTCCCTAGGCTTTGGGAAAGGGGCACAAGTGGGTGAGAAGCAAAACAGTCTATTTTCTCTGGAGATGTCATTTTGGACTCTAGTCTGTTCAGGTTGATCTCCTTCATGGGTTGACAGCTTATCCAGTGATACCTTTTTAGACATACTAACAAAGCACAAGCAATCGGATGTACAGGCATTTAAGCAGTACTAAGTATTATGGCAAGCTAAGCTGTGAGCATAGACACAGATGCTTGGATGGTATGCTAATCCACAAACTGTGGTTTCTCTGTAAAGGGTGACAAGTTCTTATTGTGGCTTATAATATCTCCTAACCACTAGAGGACATAAACTTGTGGCATCCGCTGTGAGTTATTCCTCCAAGGAGAGAGCTAATAGCCAATTAGATTTGGGATACATACAGACACATGGCTGCCACTGTTGCACAGCATCTCCAGGCAGTTGAGGTGTAGCTGATACTGATGGAGGAGCCTTGCTTGTCTCAGGGAGACCAATATTTTGCTGTATTGCTTTAGTGGCCTTTGGTAACGCTTTCTGGCATTTCAGAGGCCAGTTGTATATTAGCTAGTGACGTCTCATAAAATTTTTCTTGCTCACACCAGGTCTTCAACAACAGGGACTTACTGCCTTTCTCCTTGCATATATCCCACTTATAGGCAAAAGGCTTTTATAATTTTTTGGGGGGGGTTTGAATCCCCTAGCCAACATCTCCTAGGCAGAATAATTCATTGATGATATCAGAGCTTTCCTGTACTAATATATTTTGCTTAATTACACAGCTTATAAAGACTTTACTATTGAATTTGGCTCTAGATAATTATCCTTTCACAGTTCCTATGCCTATCAGTCAGTTAAAAAAGGGTAGTTATACCTGTTTTACAAGAAATTACCACTACACACATACACACAAAAGAAAAAGACAAAAAAAAAAAGCCAAAGCCAGGCATGGTGGCGCACGCCTTTAATCCTAGCACTTGGGAGGCAGAGGTAGGTGGATCTTTGTGAGTTCAAGGCCACCCTGGTCTCCAGAGAGAATTCCAGGACAGCTGGGGCTACAGGGAGATCCTGTCTCCAAAAAAAAAAAAAAGACAAAAAAAAAAAAAAAAAAAGAATATACACTAAACCGTTGGCCTAATTTACAGTAGCTCAATGGGTTGCACAAGCTTATGATCCTCTAGTGATAGGAAGTTATAAGCCACAGTAAACCTTGTCATGCTTTTACAGAAAAAAATAATCCATGGATTAACACACCATCCAAACATCTGTGTCTATACCAAAGTAACCACCATAATAATTATCAAATTTAAATACCTATATATCTTTTTTTAAATTTTTATTATTATAATCTGATGATTGTCTGCTGTGCAGGTTTGTGCACCCGTATTGTGCAATGCCTCAGAGATCAGAAGAGGGTGTTGGATTCCCCTGGAACTGAAGTTCTCCTGGAATTGGAGTTTCAGATGGTTCTCGGCCGCCATGTTGGTGCTGGGGATCGAACCCGGGTCCTCTGTAAGAGTGGTTGGCGCTATTAACCACCAGGCCATCTCTCCAGCTCCCTAAATACCTATATATCTAATCGCTGCTTCCATTAGTAGGATTGAAAGTTATTCCTGGACAAACTGTCAACCATGAAAGGAAACACCAGAACTGATCAGGTCCAAAAACACATCTCCAACAAAGAACTATTCTGTTCTCATCCACCTGGTCCCCTTTTCTAAGCCTAAGAACAATCTCGAAGAGGCAAAGTAGAATTGTAGGGCTCAGGATGCCGTGAACTAAAAGTCAGACAGCAAATAGTCTGGACACTTATTGATCAACTTGATGTACATTCAAGCCCCTCCACTGGAGGGTGGGAGCCTTGCTATGTGTTGGGCACAACTGCCTTGCAATTTGGTTTTATATGAAGGATGCTTGTACTCAAAAAAAAAAAAAAAAAAAAAAAAGAAGCTAGATACTGAAAAGTCTTTTTTATTTTTTTATTAATTTTAATGATTTCTGTATGTGTATAACGTACTGTCTGCCTGCAAGTCTTGCACCCGTGTCGTGCAATGCCACGGAGGTCAGAAGAGGGTGTCGGATTCCCCTGGAACTGGAGTTCTCCTGGAATTGGAGTTTCAGACGGTTCTCGGCCGCCATGTGGATGCTGGGGATCGAACCCGGGTCCTCTATAAGAGCGGTTGGTGATCTTAACCGCTAGGCCATCTCTCCAGCCCCTCCAGCCCCTCCAGCTACTCTTTTTATAGACTACACTTAACTTTCTCTGATGAGTTCATTCTTTTTTTTTTTTTTTTTAAATTTGTTGTTAGTGATAATAGTTTTTATTTTTATTTTATTTTTTTGAGACAGGGTCTCCCTATAGCCCCAGCTGGCCTGGAACTCACTCTGTAGACCAGGCTGGCCTTAAATTCACAGAGATCCACCTGCCTCTACCTCCCGAGTGCTAGGATTAAGGGTGTGCGCCACCACGCCCAGCTTGAAAACAGTTCTTAGCCACCATGTGGGTGCTGGGAATCGAACCTGGGTCCTCTGCAAGAGCAGTCGGCACTCTTAACCACTGAGCCATCTCTCCAGCCCCTGAGTTCATTTCAGGGATTATTTTTGTTAGTGACTCAAAAGCAGTTCATTTTGATTAGAAAACTGGGTGGAGTTGTGTTTTGAAATCAGTAATTTTTAAATTTTTTTGGAGATTACATGCCTTTTTGAAACTGAAAGCTATAGAACTTCTAGGGGGGAAAATGACAAAACAAAACATAATATGCCCATAAATGCATTTTTTATGCAGATTTTATGGGGCCACTAAGTAGTATAGAAGCCTAGGTAGGGGAGCTGACACAGCAGGGTCACAGCATAAAGAGTTCAAGGTAAGCCGGGCATGGTGGCGCACGCCTTTAATCCTAGCACTTGGGAGGCAGAGGCAGGTGGATCTTTGTGAGTTCAAGGCCAGCCTGGTCTACAGAGCGAGTTCCAGGCCAGCTGGGGCTACAGGGAGACCCTGTCTCGAAAAGACCAAAAAAAAAAAAAGAGTTCAAGGTAAGGTGAAGGTGGGGTAATGTACTCAGACACAGTTACAAACAACTGTAAAAAAAAGCAGGGCGGGGTGTGGTGGTGCACATCTTTAATCCTAGCACTTGGGAGGCAGAAGCAGGTGGATCTTTGTGAGTTTAAGGCCAGCCTGGTCTACATATAGAGCCCCAGGCCAGCTGGGACTAAAGGGAGACCCTGTCTCAAAAAGGAAAAAAATCTGGAAAAAAATCTGGAAAAAAATCTGGAAAAAAATCTGGAAAAAAATCTGGACATTTCTCCCTGGGGACCCCTCCCACTCTAGGGTCTTCTTTCCTACTTTTCCAAAGAAAATTCTTTTTAAAAACAAACAAACAAAAAAATTGAGGATCAGTTCCCAAGTGTGTATCTTAAAAAACAAAACTGATTGTATTAATTTAAAAAAATCTTATATTGTTAGTATCTGGAATATTATATTGTTAATTCTCCAAAATGTCTATTTCCCTTATTTTATTAAAAAATTGACAGGGCTGGAGAGATGGTCTAGCGGTTAAGAGCGCCGACTGCTCTTGCAGAGGACCTGGGTTTGATCCCCAACACCCACCCACATGGTGGCTGAAAACCATCTTTAACTCCATTTCCAGGGGAATCTGATGCCCTCTTCTGACCTCTGCAGCATTGCATGACACAGGTGCACCAACCTACATGCAGACAGTACATTCACACACATAAAAAATAAATAAAAATTAAAAAAAATAAAAAATTGAAATAGAGTCAGGTATGGTGAAATAGAGTCTGGTATGGTGGCGCACACCTTTAATCCCAGCACTTGGGAGGCAGTGGATCTCTGTGAGTTCAAGGCCAGCCTGGTCTACATAGTGAGTTCTGACAGCTGGGGCTACAGGGAGACCCTGTCTCAAAAACACCAAAAAAAAAAAAGCGAAATAGGTATTTGTGAATAGGTTAAGGTTCTCAGGGATAGGTGAATTCTGTGATAACTTCAAGCCTTTTTTTACTTATTTTTCTTAGAAGTACAAAGGCTAGAGAATCAGATGAAATCTTTTGCCAACTCATGAATGACTTTAGGCCTCAATTTCTTCTTTATTCCAAATATCCTCATATACAGTATCATGCCAGCCTCCTCCAATTCAAAATCGAACCCAGGGCCTTGCACATTATAGCAGGCACTCTACCACTGAGCTAGAGTTTGCTTTCCTTATTCGTATCTTTTTTTTTTTTTTCCAGAAGATCTTCCTGTTGCCCCAGCTGGCCTGGAGCTCACTATGCAGACCAGACTCATAGTCTCACAGACATCCTTCTGCCTCCTGAGTGCTGGAGTGCTGGGATCAAAGGTGTGAGCCACCACACCTGGCTTTGTTTGGCTTTTTAAAGACAGGGTATCATAGCTCATGTTGACCTTCGAGGCAGTAATTCTTTTGCCTCTGCTGTCCCAGTGCTGATTACAGATGTGGAACCCACACCTGGCTTCCTGTTTATATCTCCTCTTGCAAGTGTTCAGACATTGTTCAAGGCAGGTAACCTGTTTCATTACATTAATCTACACAAAAACTCTGTTAGAAACTTCTTATTGTGCCCATCTTATACATATTGGAAAGTAAGATTAACTCATCAAGATCAGTTTTGATACCAATAGGCAGGGTCAGGATTTGAACTCCTGTAGATCTTGCTTCATAGTCCATTTTCCTTCCATTTTTCCATCCTACTTTATGATCAGATTGGATTTTGTGTGTACGTGTGTGTTTGTGTATGTTTGTTACTAGAATCGAATCCAGGGCCTCCTGTATACTGGGCATGAACTCCACCATTGAGCTCTACTCATATCAAATGTAGTTTGTTTGTTTAGTTTTATCTCTTATTTTGATTTGGTATTAGTAAAAAGTTGGAATTTAGCTGGGCGTGATGGACACACCTTTAATCCTAGCACTTGGAAGGCAGAGGCAGGCGGATCTTTGTGAATTCAAGGCCAGCCTGGTCTACAGAGTGAGTTCCAGGACAGCTGGGGCTACAGGGAGACCTGTCTCGAAAAAGACCAAAAAAAAAAAAAGTTGGAATTTTCAGCTTTTGGCTAGATGGTTCAACTGTTAAAGGACCTTGATGCTAAGCCTGATTGACCTGCAAACCCAAGTGGTGGAGGAGAGAACTGACTCTCAAAAGTTATCTTCCTCTCTTCTCTCTCTCTCTCTCTCTCTCTCTCTCTCTCTCTCTCTCTCTCTCTCCCCCTCCTCAAATAAATGTAATAAATTTTTTAGATAATATTTCCATACTCTGGTTTCTCTTTAGATCATAAAAGTTGGAATTTGTTTTTTTTTTAACTATTATATTTACCATTACTTTTATGTTTATGTGTATTACTTGCATGTAGGTAGGTGTACCCATGTTGTGCAATGCCACAGAGATCAGAAGAGGGTGTCAGATCCCCTGGGACTGGAGATACTGATGGCTGTTAGCTACCATATGGGTCTCAGGAATTGAAGCCGGGTCTTCGGCAAGAGGAGCCAGTGCTCTTTTTTTCTTTTCTTTTTTGGTGTTTTTGTGACAGGATCTCCCTGTCTCCAGCTGGCCTGGAACTAGCCCTGCAGACCAGGGTGGCCCCAAATTCACAGAGATCCGCCTGCCTCTGGGATTAAAGGTGTGGTTCTTAGCCACTGTGTGGGTGCCGGGACTGAACCCGGGTCCTCTGCAATAGCAGTAAAGCCATCACTCTAGTCCCAAGAGTTGGAATTTGTGTCAGTAAAGGGGCTATTAATTTTCATTTAGAAAACTGATTTTGGGGGGGTAAATTTTCTACTTTTTAAAGCCAGCTTATGATTAGATTTGTAGATTGAGAAATGAAAATCACTGATTTTTTCTTTGTTTTTGAGACAAGGTTTTGTCATATAGCCTGTGCTTGGCCTGAATCTGAGGCAGTATACCTACCTGAGTGTTACACTTACACATGTGTACCACCACATCTAGCTGGGCGTGGTGGCACACGCCTTTAATCCTAGCACTTGGGAGGCAGAGGCAGGCGGATCTTTGTGAGTTCGAGGCCAGCCTGGTCTACAGAGTGAGTTCCAGGACAGCTGGGACTACAGGGAGACCCTGTCTCGAAAAGACCAAAAAAAAAAAAAAAAGAGTATTGAATTGCTGGGTGTAGTGGCGCACACCTTTAGTCCCAGGACTCTGGAGGCAGAGGCAGGCGGATCTCTGTGAGGTCAAGGCCAGGTAGGAAACCCTGTCTCAAAAATACAAAAAAAAGGTATTGAATTTACTGGGTAGCTTGTCAAAACAAAATAAGGGAGGAGGCCAGTTGAGGTATCTTCTGTCTGTTCTTTTTATAATAAATGGATGTTTCAGATACCAGATTCTCAACAGAGACAATTCCAGTGACTGAAATATGTGTAGAAGGCTTGTTAAACTTAGCATCATTTTCAGGAACAAAAACCCCTAATGGTTTGGAACAGAATTGAAAAAAGAGTTTAAAAGGTAGATAAACTTTAAATATTAAATTGAGTAAAAGCTAGGTGTGTATTCCTGTCTCTGGAGAGCCCTGGTAGGGACCCTCCAGGCCAGCTGCCCAGTGGCAGCAGAGATGGCTTGCTAGGTCAGCATTCTGGGAAGGTAGTTCAGATTGCTGAGTGAGTTTGTAAGACTCAGCATCTTTGGCAACAAAAATTATTGCTCTTCCAGATCTTGTGCTTTTTCTTATTTCAGCCTTTTGTTTACAGTGAACAGGAAAGCAAATGAGTAGGTGTAACTGTAGGTGTGTGTTGCTTAGGTTGAACAGATTATACAGAGCTTTAACTGATAGAGCACAGGGCAGAAAACGTGTGGATAGAGTCTCAAGAGATTAATCAAAATGATTAGGAGAACAAAGGACATTGGGTTAGATAATGGAATTTTAGCAAGGTACTCTTGCCCTTTTAGAAGCTAAGGGGTAGAAGACGCCAGTCTATATGCAGATTAATAGTACGGTGTAACCATCTAGCCAACAAAACTTGGTGTACTGGCAGGTTAACTAATTCGAAGATAAGGGAAAAAACTGGATCCGTCATGTAAAGGAAGTATCTTGAATCATACTTTCTTCTGAGTTTCTACAAATCAAGGGAAGGTATTCTGTAAAGTTTCTTTTAAGAAAGTTCCTGGGGCTGGAGAGATGGCTGAGCAGTTGAGAGCATGCTGCTCTTGCAGAGAACCCGAGTTCAGTTCTGCTCTTAGCACTCGTGTCTGGGGCCTGTAACTGCAGCTCCAGGGGATCCGATGCCTGTGGCTTCTGGGTGCCTGGATTCACACTTGCATACCCACCACACTCAGGCATACACACATACACATAATTAAAAATAATAAACCTTGGAAGAAAATTCCCATGAGGTATAAATGAACAGACTACAGTAAAAATTGGAGAATTGTCAAGGTTACTTTGATTATATTGTATGTATGATTAGTTAGAGTGAGGAAACTGGACTGTTAGCTGAGAAGGCTTTTGTTTCCTCTCCCGCTTCTTCAGCTTTCCCATGTGCTTTCCTGAGCAGCGCATGGGATTCTAGAACAGCATGGGTCTTCTCACCTGTTTCCATTTCTTCCCTGCCATAAATTCACAACAGCTTTTCACTTTAGATTCTTTTGGAACCAGATGAATCTTTTGTTTTGTGGTTCATGCTGTGAGACTCTGGGGAAAGGAGGGTGGAGATACAAAGTGTTTGGACCCTTCTGGTTTATGGGATTGTTTTTGTTTTTTTTTTTCCCCTTTTCCCCTTAGGAACGGCGTGAATGTTGAGGGGGCGACACACAAGCAGGTGGTGGACCTGATCCGAGCAGGCGAGAAGGAATTGATCTTGACAGTGTTGTCTGTACCTCCTCATGAGGCGGATAACCTAGATCCCAGTGACGACTCCTTGGGACAATCATTTTATGATTACACAGAAAAGCAAGCAGTGCCCATATCGGTCCCCACATACAAACATGTGGAGCAGAATGGTGAGAAGTTTGTGGTGAGTGTCAGCTCAACTTGATCCTCAAATATCCAGCTAGCTTTTATTTCTCAGCCTCATTATGAATATATTTTAAGCAGTAGAATAAAAGACTGCAACCTAGGTCAGTTTATCTGCCAGGAAGTTTGGTTTACTCAGATACTGGCTTTGATTTTGCAGAGTGAACTGTAGTAATGAAGAGTCTCACTTCTACTTAAGTACCTGTTCATTTTATTTCCTGAGTTTCAAGTTTGTGTTCTAGTGTGTCCTAATGTGAGCATATGTGAGTTTCTTTTGCTTGCTTGTTCTTTTATCGGTTACTGTTGGCTCTGAAGCTGCAGAACAAAATTAATTTAAAAAGGTGATGTCTTCCAGAGTACTTGGATGATACAGAGGTTTGTCTGTTCTTGAGCCTGAACTTCCCCACATTCTCCCCACACCCTACTCTTTTCCTTTTGGGGGATGTCTATATTTGTGGTTAACTCTTTTTCCCAAAGTCCTAATTATACTGTGACTTCAATTCCCATGAGCTTTTGTACACGTTTTCCAATTTGTTTTGCTGTTGTAGGTATGTAGGAAAACTCATCCTGAATTTTGGATATGTGCCATTTTCTGCTGTTATTTGGTCTTCAGAGCAGCTGTTGATACCTCAGGCTGGCTTTTTTTTTTTTTTTCCTCCTCTCTCTTGGCTGTACTATGCTTTATTTGCAGTGTTCTTTTATTCTTTGTAGAAACGCTAGGGGTTCTGTTTGATATTGGAAATAGTTTGTGGATGTTGAGAGCTGATCTGTAGGGCTAGGGACTTCGCTCCATGGGAGAGTGTTTACCTAGTATGTGCACAGTTGTGGGTTTAATCCTTAGTAAAGTAAAAAAGGTGATTAAAGTTGTAACCTCTAAAACTAGGATGTGTCTCTTGTGTAGGAATGAGACACTGAATGCTTCTGGAATAACCCCCAAAGTTCAGAGATGAACAAAACAAGGAAATTAGCTAGAGATAATTGCACATGGTGTCATGTCAGCATGGTCTCTGTGTTCTTAGTATATACACAATATTTAGAAGGGAGAACAGATTGGTTGTGGAACCTTTGGTTATTACCTAAGACTTTGAAAAACTTCTGTTGACTTGAGAAAAGGAATGATATTATTCATTGTTCTTTTGTTTAAAATCTGCTTTATTAGCTGGGCATGTCCATTTCTGTGAGTTCAAGGCCAACTGGTCTACATAGTGAGTTCCAGGCCAGCTGGGACTACAGGGAGACCCTGTCTCAAAAAAGGACCCCTCCCCCCAAAAAGTCTACTTTATTGAGCAAAATTTACCTATGCTAACCTTCATGAAGCCAAATGTCTAGATTTTTTTTTTTTTTTTGGTCTTTTCGAGACAGGGTCTCCTTGTAGCCCCAGCTGTCCTGGAACTCTCTCTGTAGACCAGGCTGGCCTTGAATTTACAAAGATCTGCCTGCCTCTGCCTCACAAGTGCTAGGATTAAAGACATTCGCCACCACGCCCGTCCCAAATGTCTAGTTTTAATAAATATTCATAGTCTCTTATCTGCCATCCTAAGATATTTTCATCACCCCTCCCACATTTCCTACTTTCCATTTGCATTTATTATCCTTGTTAACTACTAATCTGCTTTCTATCACTATATTTTGCTTTGTGTGTGCGTGTGTGTGTGTGTGTGTGTGTGTGTGTGTGTGTGTGTGTCTTTCAGACAGGGTTTCTCTGTAGCCCCATCTGTCCTGGAACTCACTATGTAGACCAGGCTGGCCTTGAATTCACAGAGATCCTCCTGCCTATGCCTGCTAAGTGCTGGGATTAAAGGCATGTGCCACCATGCCCGGCCTGTATTTTGCTTTTTTTTTTTTTAATGTGTATGAGTGTACTGTCTGCATGTAGGTTGATGCACTGTGTCATGCAATGCCTCGGAGGTCAGAAGAGGGCGTTGGATTCCCCTGGAACTGGAGTTAAAGACGGTTCTTAGCCGTCATGTGGGTGCTGAGAATTGAACCCGTGTCCTCTGCAAGAGCGCTCTTAACCGCTAGGCCATCTCTCCAGCCCCTGTATTTTGCTTTTTTAAAGTGTCAGCAAGGGGATGGAGAGATAGTTCAGCAATTAACAGTACTGGCTCCAAGCAGGGCGTGGTAGCGCACGCCTTTAATCCTAACATTCAGGAGGCTTTGTGAGTTCAAGGCCAGCCTGGTCTACAGAGCGAGTTCCAGGACAGCTGGGGCTACAGGGAGATCTTGTCTCAAAAAGACCAAAAAAAAGCCAAAACAGTACTGGCTCCTCTTGCAGAGGACCCAAGGCATTGTATGACACTTACACACATGCAGGCAATACACTCATACACTGAAATAAAAATAATAAAATTAAAAAATGAAACAATGCAATATGTACTTGTATTATTACTATTTTTTCTTATTGCTGTAACAAAATACCTGACAAAAGCAAATTAAGGAAGGAAAGGTTTGTTTTTGGTTCACTAAGTATAGTTATGTTCAGGAAGGTGTGGCAGCCGGAGTAGCTCTAGTTGCAGTGGTTAGAAGCTGGTCACACTGTGTACACACATTAAACAGAGATATGAATGCTGATAATGCTCAGCTATTTCTCTGTTTGTTCTTTTAGACCAGGCTGGCCTTGAACTCACAAAGATCCGCCTGCCTCTGCCTCCCAAGTGCTAGGATTAAAGGCGTGCGCCACCACGCCTGGCTTCTCTTTTTGTTCTTTTTATTCAGTACTTTGGGATGGTGCTGCCCACATTCAGGGTAGACCTTTCCTCCTTAGTTACTCTGTGGAGATGGAAGTGTATCTCCTAGGAATTTTATATCCAGCCAGGTGAAGATGAACTGCTCCAGTACTCTGCGTATGTGTGTGCATATGCATGTACAGGCTGACATCATTGTCCAGTTTCTTTCCTTGGTCACTTTCTACCTCTGTTACTATTATCATTAACAACCTTTTTACATTTATTTAGTATAGGTGTGGGTGTGTGGGCCAGGGAGTACAAGTGGAAATTCAACAACAATCTGTGGGAATTGGTTCTCCCTCCCATATGGGTTCCAGGAACCCTGGCTGTCAGACTCGTCGGCAGGTGGCAGCCTCACTCACTGAGCCATCTCACTGACCCTCCACCTTTTTTTTGAGACAGGGTCTCTCTCTCATTGTTTCTAAGCTGGCTGACCAGAGAGCTCCCCCAGTTCTCCGGTCTCTGCCCTCTAGTGCTACGGTTGGTTATAGGTACATGCCTGGCTTGTACAGAAGTGTTTGGGACTCAAACTCAGATCCTCTTGCTTTCACAGCAACTTCTCTTACCCACTGAACTATCTCCCCAGCCCAGACATGCACTTTTGTTTTTCTTACATAAATATCTAGAAGTGGAATTACAGATTCTCATGGTAAGTATAAATTTAACATTATAAGAAACTGCTGGGGCTGAAAGTTTGGCTCAGTGGTTAAAAGTACTTGATGTAAGCTGGGCGTGGTGGTACATACCTTTAATCCCAGCACTTGGGAGGCAGAGGCAGGTGTATCTCTGTGAATTCAAGGCCAGCCTGGTCTACACAATGAGTTCCAGGACAACTGGGGCTGCAGGGAGACCCTGTCTCAAAAAGATCAAAAGAAAAAAAAAGTACTTGCTGTACAGCCATGAATGACCTGAGGTCAGATTCCGTCATCCATGTAACAAGCCAGACAGCGGACGCCATGTCTTGTTTACCTGTAACTTCAGGGCCACAGACACAGGGTTGTTGGGGCTTACTAGCCATCAGCTTTGCTGAAAAAAAAAAAGAAAGAGCTCTAGGTTCAAGAAGAGACATTGCCTACAAAGAATAAGGCAAAGAGGGATAGTGGACATTCAGTGCCTCTTCTGGCCTGTGATCACTCATACACACAGGCACACACACTCACAAACACATTTGTGCACACACACACACACACACAATCCCCGCTGAACTTGGACTAAAGATGTAGCTCAGTTGGTAAAGTGCTTGCCTAGAATTCATGAATCACTGGATTCAATCCCTTGCACCACATAAACAAGTATAGTGGGAACAAGCCTATAATCTCAGGAGGTAGAGGCAGGAGGATCAGAAGTTCAAGGTCATTTTCTTCTACATAGTAAGTTTGAGGCTGGCCTGTGCTATAGGAGTCCCTGTTTCAAAAAAAGAGAGGAGAGAGAGAGGAAAGAGAGAGGAAGGAAGGAAGGAAAGTAGGAAAGAAGGAAAGAAGAAAAGAACCAATCAACCAAACTTTGTTTGTTTGTTTTTTGGTCTTTTTGAGACAGGGTCTCCCTGTAGCTCCAGCTGTCCTGGAATTCACTCTGTAGACCAGGCTGGCCTTGAACTCACAAAGATCCGCCTGCCTCTGCCTCCTAAGAGCTAGGATTAAAGGCGTGCTGGTTTTTAGAAGTGGCTGTGGCTGGGTGTGTGTGGGAAGCAGAGGCAAGCTGACATCTGTGAGAACAAGGGCAGCTTGGTCTACATAGCAAGTTCCAGGCCAGCTGGGGCTATAGGGAAACCCTGTCTCAAACAAGGGCCTACAGAGATGACTCAGCAGTTAAAAGCACTGGCTGCCCTTTCCAGAGGACCTGAGTTCACTTCCCAGCACCCACATGGTGGCTAACCATCCTTAGCTACAGTTCCAGGAGATCTGCCACCCTCTTCTGACCTCCGTGGGCATAATAAATAAATAAATAAATAAATAAATAAATAAATAAATAAATAAAATATTTTTAAAGTGTGGTATATTTTCATTGTCATTGTGGTAAAGAGTTCTAGTCTTCTATAACCTCTTTTATTTTTTAAATTTTATTTATTTATTTATTTTTTATTTTTTTTATTTTTTTATGTGTATGAATGTATTGCCTGCATGCAGGTTTGTGCACCCGTGTCGTGCAATGCCGCGGAGGTCAGAAGAGGGTGTTGGATTCCCCTGGAACTGGAGTTCTCCTGGAATTGGAGTTACAGACGGTTCTTAGCCGTCATGTGGGTGCTGGGGATCGAACCCGGGTCCTCTGCAAGAGCGGTCGGTGCTCCCAACCGCTAGGCCATCCCTCCAGCCCTTATTTATTTTTTTATGTGTATGAATGTACTGTCTGCATGTAGGTTTGTGCACCGTGTCGTGCAATGCTGCGGAGGTCAGAAGAGGGCGTTGGATTCCCCTGGAACTGGAGTTAAAGACGGTTCTCAGCCACCCTGTGGGTGTTGGGGATCAAACCCAGGTCCTCTGCAAGAGCAGTCGGCACTCTTAACCGCTAGGCCATCTCTCCAGCCCCCTATAACCTCTTTAATACATGGTATTTTAATACTTTTTTTTCCATGCAAGACTTGTTGTGTATCCCTGGGTGACAATGAACTCATAATCATCCTGCCTCGGACTCCTAAGTGCTTAGATTATAGATGTGAGGCACCATGCCTGGCCTAATTCTTTCTGTTTATCCTTTTTTGTTGTTATTTTGTTTGTGCCAGAGCTTGAACCCGGGATATTATGTATGCCAGGTATTCACTACTGAGTCACATCTAATCTTTCCTTTTTAAGTTTATTTCTATTATTTTTTTTTCATAAATTTTTTTTTAAATTTATTTCTGTATGTGTATGAATGTATTGTCTGCATGCAAGTTTGTGCACCCGTGTCGTGCAATGCCGCGGAGGTCAGAAGAGGGTCTCGGATTCCCCTGGAACTGGAGTTCTCCTGGAATTGGAGTTTCAGACGGTTTTCGGCTGCCATGTGGGTGCTGGGGATCGAACCCGGGTCCTCTGTAAGAGCGGTTGGTGCTCTTAACCGCTAGGCCATCTCTCCAGCCCCTATTTCTATTATTTTTAATTATATGTATGTGTGTGGGTTTGCGTACATATGTATGGGTACCGTGGATGTCAGAGGCAGTGGATCCCCTGGAGCTAGAGTTATAGTTGGTTGTGAGCTGCCTGATAATGTGTGCTGAGAACTGAACTTGGGTCTTCTGCAAGAGCAGTATGCACTTTTTCTTTTTTTTTTTGAGACAGGGTCTCCCTATAGCCCCAGCTGTCCTGGAACTCACTCTGTAGACCAGGCTGGCCCTAAACTCACAGAGACCCACCTGCCTCTGCCTCCCAAGTGCTAGGATTAAAGGTATCCGCCACCACGCACAGCTTTTTTTTGGGGGGGGGGCCCGGCTTCATTTAAAAAAAATAAAACAGGGTTGGGGACTGGAAAGAAGGCTCAGTGGTTAAGTGTACCAACTGCTCTTTCAGAAGACCCAGTTAGAATCCCAGCACCCACATGGAGGCTAGCAACTGTGTGTAACTCCAGTTTCAGGGGATCTGACACCACCTTCTGTCGTCTTTTGGATTGCAGAGACCCTGTCTGAGAAACAAACAAAAAACAAAACAAGAAAAGAAAGTAAACGTGTGTGTGTGTGTGTGTGTGTGTGTGTGTGTGTGTGTGTATGTGTATGTATGTCTTTCTCCCCCCCTTCCACCCTGCCTTGGCCTTTTTAAAGACAGGGTTGCCCTTTAGTCCCAGCTGGCCTAGAACTCACTATGTAGACCAGGCTGGCCTGAAATCACAAAGTCTTCCAAGTGCTTTGGATTAAGAGTGTGCACCATCACACCTGGCAGCATGTGTGTGTATGTGTGTGTGTGTGTGTATGTGTGTGTGCGTGCGTGTGAAAAGGAGAAGATTGGATTGTTGGTTTGTGCAGCTGCAGGGGGGAAGATACCCAGCCAGTCTGAACACAGGTGGGCCTGTTGTCTCTAGGGTACTTGGGTGCATACAGATCAGTTGTGTGGGCCGGGCGAGTCAGTCAGGCAGATTGTTGGAGATTGGATTATTGGCCTGTTGTGCATAGAGAGATTGGTTGCTTTGGCCAGACCAGCTGAGGTGCAAAAACTCGTGCCCCTGCCCCAGCTGGAATTCCAGGGGGAATGTCCAGGTGGGACTACAGTACAGTAAGCCCCACAACCAACCTAGATGAACTGGCTGGCAGGAAGCAGAGGGAGTACATCGTTCAGAGGGTATCATCCAGGTTGTTACCTACTCAGGTTTTGGAGAACCTGCAGAACAGAAAGGGAAGAGTGAGCTATACCTTCTAATATATAACCAAAATTGAAAGCCTGAAACCTAGACAAGTCAACACTCCATAAACAAGGAGAAAACAATGAAAGCACCTGAAGGATTCAAGAAAAGCAATCCTTCAACACAGTGAAGAAACATTTGAGATTTGCATCAAATACAAATAAAAACCCACATGCCAAAAGCACAATATGGGAAAGAACAATATGGGAAAAGCACAGAATAATTCCACACTAAACTCTACCAAACCTATAGAAGATTCCTGCAACGAGATCTCCCTAGAGGTAACCCAGGACACAGATCTTAGAAGAGCAATTGGACCCTGTCTCGAAAAAACAAAAAACAAAAAACAAACAAACAAAAAAGAAATAGTCAAAGAAATCATAGAATATGAAGAACACATCAGAAAACTAAGGGGAGAGAATGAAAAACTCAGGAAGGACCTAGAGGAAGAGAGAATGACAAACTTCGGAAAGAACTAAAAGGAGAAAATGACAAACTCTGCAAAGAACTAGAGGAAGAAAATTACAAACTCCGGAATGAAGTGGAAACACTGAAAAGATCCCATGTTGAAATGAAAAAGGAAACCAACCAGTGAAGCAAGGAGCTACAAGAAGAGATTGAGAAGCTCCAAAAGGAAGTGGAAATACTAAAGAAATCACAGAATGAAATGAAAAAGGAAATCGAACACTCATCCAGTCAAGAGAAAAGAATGGGTAAAAGCCTCAGAAGCAGAATGGAGGAAGCAGAAAAAAGAATATCAGACCTGGAAGATAACACAGAACAACTAAAAAGCTCAAGTGAAGACTATGAAAAATTTAAAAATACACAAGAGCGGAACAACCAGGAAAGGTGGGACACCATGCAAAGATCAAACCTCTGCATCATAGGGATAGAGGAAGGAGAAGAATCCCAAGAGAATGGTATTGATCAGATCTTCAACAGAATAATAGATGAAAATTTCTCAAACCTAAAAAAAGACAAACCCATAAAAATACAAGAAGCGGGGCTGGAGAGATGGCTCAGTGGTTAGGAGTGCCGACTGCTCTTGCAGAGGACCCAGGTTCGATTCCCAGCACCCACATGGCGGCTAGACGCCTTTGATCCTAGCACTTGGGAGGCAGAGGCAGGTGGATCTCTGTGAGTTCAAGGCCAGCCTGGTCTCCAGGGTGAGTTCCAGGCCAGCTGGGACTAAAGGGAGACCCTGTCTCAAAAAGACAAAAAAAAAAAAAAAAACAAAAACAAGAAGCACATAGAACACCAAATACACAAGATCAAAAAAGAAACTCCCCATGCCATATCATAGTTAAAATGCTAGCTAGCCCAATACAAGGACAAAATTCTGAAAGCCACAAGAGAAAAACAAGTTACATATAAGGGGAAACCTATCATAATTACAGCTGACTTCTCAATGCAAACTATGAAAGCAAGAAGAATGTGAACCAAAGCATTCCCAGTGCTAAATGACTATATATTCCAACCCAGGTTACTATACCCAGCAAAAATGTCAATTCTAGTTGAAGGAGAAAGAAAAATCTTCCATGACATAAACAAGATGAAAAAATATATGTCTGGAAAACCAACCCTTCAGAGAATACTTGAAACAGTTCAAAGGACAGAGGAGAGGAGCAACTATCCCCAGGCATCTAGAAAGAGAAATTAAAAGCATAACTGTGGAAGTAGAAACCTAGACCAAAAATGCAAATAGATAATAAGATGAAAGGAAGCAACACACATCTCTCAATTATACCCTTTAATTTTTTTTTTTTTTTTTGTATTTTTTGTGACAGGGCCTCCCTTTAGTCCCAGCTGGCCTGGAGCTTGCTCGGTAGACCAGGCTGGCCTTGAACTCACAGAGATCTGCCTGCCTCTCCCTCCCAAGTGCTGGGAGAAAAGGAGTGCGCCACCATGCCTGGCTTATAACACCTTAAATATTAATGGATTAAACTCCCAGTCAAAAGGCATGGACTGGGGGCTGGAGAGATGGCCTAGTGGTTAAGAGTGCCGACTGCTCTTACAGAGGACCTGGGTTTGATCCCCAGCACCCACATGGTGGCTGAGAACCATCTGTAACTCCAATCCCAGGAGAACTCCAGTTCCAGTGGAATCCGACAGCCTCTTCTGACCTCCGCAGCATTGCACTGTCAACCACAGTGCAATAAAGCTCTATATCAACACCAAGATAAGCCCTGCTATCTACAGGAACACATGGAGACCAAACTACACACTCCTGAATAATGAATGGGCCAAGGAAGAAATAAATAAAGAAATAACAGCATTCCTGGAACTAAATGACAATGACAGTACAACAAAAACAGAGTACAAATAAATGAGCTAACACTACAGCTAAAAACACTTGAAAGACAACAACAAATGAACCCTAAACACAACAGACAGGAAGAAAAAACAAAAATCAGAGCAGAAATCAATGAAATAGAAAAAAAAAAAACAATACAAAATATTAACAAATCCAAAAGTTGGTTCTTTGAAAGAATAAACAAAATAGGCAGACCTCTAGCCCAGTTAACCAAAAGAAAGAAAGAGCAACTCCAAATCAATAGAATTCATGATGAAGGAGAAATATTACAACAGACAACAAAAAGATCCAGACAATCATACAGGAGTACTTCAAAAACCTATAGACTCTACTAAATTTAAAACCTATGAGAAATGGATGAATGTCTGAAATCCTGGGAATCACCAAAGCTAAACCAAGAAAAGATTGACAGCTTAAACAGACCCATAATATATGAAGAAATTGAAAATGTAATAATCTCCCGAGCCGGACGTGTTGGCGCATGCCTTTAATCCCAGCACTCGGGAGGCAGAGCCAGGCGGATCTCTGTGAGTTCAAGGCCAGCCTGGTCTACAGAGCAAGCTCCAGGCGGGACTAAAGGGAGACCCTGTCTCAAAAAGAAAAAAAAAAAAAAAAAAAAAAAGTAATAATCTCCCAACTAAAAAGAGCCCAGGCCCAGATGGTTTCATGGCAGAATTCTATAAACATTTAAAGAGGACTTACAACCATTATTACTTAAACTGTTCAGAAGGATACAAGTAGAGGGAAATCTCCCAAATTTCTTCTATAAAGCCAGCATCACTTTCATACCAAAACCAAAGATACAACCAAAAAAGAGAACTATAGACCCATCTCATTAATGAATTCAGATGCAAAAAATTCCCAGCACAATACTCGCAAACTGCATACAGACCCACATCAAAAAGATCATCCATCATGACCAACTGGGATTCACCAGAGATGCAGGGATGTTTCAACATACGAAAATCAGTAAATATCATAAAACACATAAATGGATTGAAAGATGAAAATCACATGATCATCTCAATTGATGCAGAAAAAGCCTTCAACAAAATCCAGCATCCATTCATGCTTAAAGTCCTAGAGGGAATTAGACAGGAGGGGTCATTCCTCAACATAATTAAGCCATATACAAGAAACCCACAGCCAACATCATCCTAAATAGAGAAAAGTTAGAAGGATTTCCCTTAAAGGTAGGAACTTGGCAAGGCTGCCCCTGTCGCCACTCCTCTTCAATATAGTACTTGAAACACTTGCTAAGACAGTAAGGCAAGAAAAGGAAATTAAAGGAGTATTAGGGGCTGGAAAGATAGCCTAGCGGTTAAGAGCACCAACTGCTCTTGCAGAGGACCTGGGTTCGATCCCCAGCACCCACATGGCGGCTAAGAACCATCTGTAACTCCAATTCCAGGAGAACTCCAGTTCCAGGGGAATCCGAGACCCTCTTCTGACCTCTGCAGCATTGCATGACACAGGTGCACAAACCTACATGCAGACAGTACATTCATACACATACAAAAATAAAAATAATAAAAAAGGAGTACTAATTGGAAAAGAGGAAGTCAAACTATCCCTTTTTGCAGACAATATGATAGTTTACCTAAGGGATGCTAAAAACTCTACCATAAAACAACTAGAATGATTAAAAGTTTCAGTGGTGGGATATAAAATTAACCTAGAAAAATCAGTAGCCTTTCTTTACACCAACATCAAGCAACTGAAGAAGGAATACAAGGAGACCTTCCCACTCACAATAACCTCAAAAACAATAAAATACCTAGGAACAAACCTAACCAAAGACACCAGAGATCTCTACAACAAAAATTTCAAACTCCTGAAGAAGGAGATCGAAGAAGACATCAGAAGATGGAAAGACTTCCCATGCTCATGGATTGGAAAAATTAATACAGTAAAAATGTCCATTCTACCCAAATTAATATGCAAATTCAATGCAATCCCAATTAAAATCCCTAAGACTTTCTTCACAGGCTTGGGAAAGAAAAATCCTTAACTTAATATGGAAAAACAAAAGACCCCAAATAGCCAAAGCAACCCTGAGTGAAAAGAGCAATACAGGGGGGATCTCTTTACCAGACTTCAAACTATACTACAGGGCTATTGTCATAAAAACAGCCTAGTACTGGCACAAAAACAAACCTGTAGACCAATGGAACAAAACTGAAGATCCAAACTTGAGCATATACAATTTCAGCCATCTCATATTTGACAAGGGGGCCAAAAAGACTCAATGGAGGAAAGATAGCATCTTCAGCAAATGGTGTTGGCAAAACTGGATCACCACTTGTAGAAGAATAAAATTAAACCCTTACCTCTCGCCCTGTACAAAAATCAACTGCAAATGTATCAAAGACCTCAACATGAAACCGGAAACTCTGAAGGTGAAAGAAGAAAAAGTTGGCAGCAAACCTACAAGACTTAAGCGTAGGAAAAGACTTTCTAAATCAGACAGAGGCTGCGCAGGAAATAGATCGACAATTGACAAGTGGGACTTTATTAAACTTAAAAGCTTCTGTTCAGAAAAAAAAAAAAATCAGGGAAGTGAAGAGAAAACCCAGAGTGGGAGGAAACCTTCACTGCTGATACATCTGACAGAGCATTAACTTCCAGAATATATAAACTACTTAAAAAGCAAAGAAGAAAACAAATGACTCACTCAAAAGATGGAGTAAAGAGCTAAATAGAGACTTCACAAGTGAGGAAATAGAGATGGCTGAGAAACATCTTCAAAAGTATTCGGGGTTGGAGAGATGGCTCAGCAGTTAAGAGCACCGACTGCTCTTGCAGAGGACCCAGGTTCGATTCCTAGCATCCACATGGCAGCTAAGAACCGTCTTTAACTCCAGTTCCAGGGGACTCTGACACCCTCTTCTGACCTCCTCGGCATTGCACAACACAGGTACACCAATGTAATGCAGACAGTACACTTATACACATGAAAAAATAATAAAAATATTTAAAAAATAAGATATCGGGGCTGGAGAGATAGCTCAGCAATTAAGAGCGCCAACTGCTCTTGCAGAGGACCCAGGTTCCATCCCCAGCACCCAAATGGCAGCTAAGAACTGTCTTTAACTCCAGTTCCAGGGGAATCTGACGCCCTCTTCTGACCTCCGTGGCACTGCATGACACGGGTGCATGAACCTACATGCAGACAGTACACTCATACACATAAAAAATAAGCCTGGCGTGGTGGCGCATGCCTTTAATCTCAGCACTTGGGAGGCAGAGGCGGGAGGATCTTTGTGAGTTCAAGGCCATCCTGGTCCACAGGGTGAGTTCCAGGACAGCTGGGGCTACAGGGACCTGTCTCGAAAAGACCAAAAAAACAAATAAATATATAAAAAAAATAAGATATCATCTCACTCCAATAAGACTGGCTAGGATCAAGAAAACAAATGATGCCAAATGCAGAGAGGTTGTGGGGAAAAGGGAACCTCATCCACTGCTGGTGGGAATGTAAACTCATACAACCACTATGGAAAGCAGTGTGGAGAGCCCTGAAAAGATTCAAAATGAGTCTACCACCTGACCCAGCCACACCACTCCTGGGTATATACTCATCCTACCACAGAGATACATGCACAGCCATGTTTATTGCAGCTCTCTTCACAATAGCAAAGAGCTGGAACCAACCCAAGTGCCCCTCAACTGACGAGTAGATAGAGAAAATGTGGTACATCTACACAATGGAGTTCTATGCAGTGGTAAAGAAAGATGACATTATTAAACTTGCAGGCAAATGGATGGAACTAGAAGTGAAGTAACACAGTCCCAGAAAAAAAAAAAAAAAGACAAATGCTATCCCTCATCTGTGGATGCTAGCACCAAGTACCTAGTTGTAAGGCAAACTGAGCAATGTTGATGTTATATTCCTCGTGATCTGAAAACAACTGTGAATCCCTAGACAGGTTCTAGAATTAACCTACTATTTATTTTCAGACTTTGGATTTTTGGTATATGGATGGTGGGTATGTATGCATATTTTAGAGTAATATAAAATAAAAATGGAGAAATGTGAATCATGAAATATATGGAAATAACATACATTTTGTTAAAAAGAGATTTCTGGGACAGGGTCTCGCTATACAATAGTTGAGGCTGACCTCAAACTCGCAGTGTACCCCTGGATTGGCCTTGTAGCAGTTGTCCTAAACTCAGTCTCTCAAGTGCTAGGATTATAGATATATGCTACCACATCTGAAATATATACATATATATTTCAGCCATATATACACAAATACATATTATACATACAAATATATACAAATATATTTAATTGACACAGTAATTTTGCATATTTGTGGAGTATAACATCAATACATGTGTATAATATGTAATGATCAGAAGAGAGTAATTGAACATCTTTATCTTGTTCTTGGTCTTAGAGGAAGTGGTTTCAGCTTTTTTCCCATTCTGTATGATGTATACTGTATGTCTGTCATATATAGTCTTTATTGTGAAGTATATTCCTTGTATACCTTATTTTTTTAAAAAATTGTTTTTATGTGTGAATGTTTTGTCTGCATGTATGTAAGTGTTACCTGTCCTGTGCAGTGTTCTCAGAAGTCGGAAAAAGGTGTCAGATCTCCTCGAACTAGAGTTACTAGCAGCTGCTGTGTGGTGTTAGGAATCAAACCTGGGTCCTCTCCAGGAGCAGCCAGTGCTCATAATCACCATCTCTCCAACCCCTACATGATTTTAAAATATTATTGTTATTATTATTATTATTATTATTATTTTATTGGGATAAAGATGCTGATGTTATTATTATTTTTTTTAATTTTTTAAATTAATTTTATTTATTTCTGTATGTGTATGAATGTACTGTTTGCATGCAAGTCTGTGCACCCGTGTCGTGCAATGCTGCGGAGTTCAGAAGAGGGTCTCGGATTCCCCTGGAACTGGAGTTCTCCTGGAATTGGAGTTTCAGACGGTTCTCAGCCGCCATGTGGGTGCTGGGGATCGAACCCGGGTCCTCTGTAAGAGTGACGCTCTTAACCGCTAGGCTATCTCTCCAGCCCAGCAGTCAGCGCTTTTAACCGCTAGGCCATCTCTCCAGCCCCCGTTATTATTATTTTAAGACATGGTCTCACTATGCAGCACTGGCTGGCCTGGAACTCACTCTGTTAACCAGGCTGGCTTCAAACTCAGAGACATCTGCCTGGTTCTGCCTTCTGAGTACTGGGATACCCAGCCTATATGCCTGATTTTTTTGTTGTTACAAAAGCTTGCTTGCACCTGGCATGGTGACACACACCTTTAATCTCAGCATTTGGAGGCAGAGGCAGGTGAATCTCTGTGAGTTCAAGGCTGCCTGGTCTACATAGTGAGTTGCAGGCCAGCTGTGGCTAAAAGGAGACCCTGACTCAAAACAAAACAAAACAAAAACAACAAAAAAGTATGCTTTCTTGCTTTTCTCTTTGGGCTTTTGAGACAAGGTTTCATTGTAGCCCCAGCTGGCCTGGAACTCATTACATAGACCAGGCTGGCCTTGATCTCACAAATATCTACCTGCCTATGCTGGGATTAAAGGTGCGCACCACCACACCTGGCTATTTATTTATTTTATGCATATGTATGTGTGCCTGAGTGTATGTAAGTGATCACACGCATGCACAGAAGAGGGTTTTAGATGCCTAGAAGTTACAGATGGATGGTGTGAGCTAGCAGGCAGGTGGGTGCTAGAAACTGAACCTGGGCCTTCTGCAAGAGCAGTAAGTGCTTTTAACCACCAAGCCATCTCTCTAGCTCCTTGTATACTTAATTTGTTGAAAGCTTTTTTTGTGAAAGAGTGTTGAACAAATGCTTTTTGTGCATGGATTGAGCTGATGATGATTTTTATCTTTCATTATATTGATGTGATATATTGTGTTTATTGATTTGCATATGTCCAATCCTTGCATCCTGGTAAGATTTTATTTGTTCGTCACACATAATTCTTATGTGTTGTTAAATTTGATTTAGAATTATTTGTTAAGCTTTACAAATTTTTTTTTGTATTCCTTTTTTTTGCTTGTTTTGTTATGTTTTTGAGACAGGATCTCCCTGGCTGGCCTGGAACTAGCTATGTAGACTAGGCTGATCTTGATCTCATAGAGATCTACCTTTCTGTCTCCTAAGTGCTGAGATTAAAGACTTAATGGCAGCCGGGTGTGGTGGCGCATGCTTTTAGTCCTAGCATTTGGGAGGCAGAGGCAGGCGGATCTTTGTGAGTTCCAGGACAGCTGGGGCTATAGGGAGACCCTGTCTTGAAAAGACCAAAANACCATGTGGGTGCTGGGAATTGAACCCGGATCCTTTGCAAGACCAGTCGGCACTCTTAACCTCTAGGCCATCTCTACAGCCCCCAAAATATATTTTAATATGAAAGAAAGTATTCATAGAAGAAAAGAACAGAGAAGATGCAAGATACACAATAGCAAAATGAAACACTGAAAGCTTAAGTTGCCAATAATCACACTAAAATAATATACTGAACATGACAACCTCTAAGCAGGGACTGCCATAGCATTTGGGAGGCAGAGGCAGGTGGATCTTTGTGAGCTCAAGGCCAGCCTGGTCTATAGAGTGAGTTCCAGGACAGCTGGAACTACAGGGAGACCCTGTCTCAAAAAAAAAAAAAAAAAAAAAAAAAAAAAAAAAAGAAAAGACTTAATGGCACCATGCTTGGCTCTTTTCTTTACATTTATTTATTATTCGTGTATATATGTATATGTTTGTATGTGTGGATGTGTGTGAGTACATGTGCCAGGGCATGTGCATGGAGATAAGAGGACAACTTCTGTTCTTCCTTCCACCATGTGGCTTCCAGAAATTGAACTTTGGTTGTCAGTCTTGGTGACCAGCTCCTTTACCCCTGAACATCCTGCTGGCCTGAGAATTTTCCTTCTTTTTTTTGGGGGGGGGCAGTAATTTTTAATAGAATTTTTGTGTACTTATACACAGTATCTCAGTCTTAATCACCTTTATATCCCTTCTCCATTGGCCCCTCCCATAGCTCCCCCGCCCACTGGAATTCATACATTCTGTCATTTGTGTTAAGGCCTATTGTGCCAAATTAGTCTCCCTGGCCATTCCTCAGTGCAGGGTCATCCTATGAGCTCTACTCATCCTATCGAGAGGCCCTGTCTTTTAAGAGGGCCAGTTCTTCCTTGTCCAACAGTAATCAGCTGCCAATATTTCTTCAGCTAAGATTGAGTTCTGCTGCCCATTTCCCCAGTGCCATGCTGAATTTTTGAGTTTGCATGGGTCTTGTGCATGTTGACACCATCATTGCCTTAGGTTCATATGAGCAGGGTCCCCGGAGCTTGTAGGATTGTATTTCCTTATGGTCTTGCATCACCTTCCTGGCCCTTATAGTCTTTTTGGTCCCTCTTCTGCAATGTTCCCTGAGCCCTGGGTGAGTGAAGCTGAATATAGGAGACCTGTCCATGGACCTACACTCTGCAGACTCCTAATCTTCACAGTTTGGCCATTTATGACCTTTTGAATTCCTGGTCCCCTGTTGCATGAGGGAGCTTCCTTAATCAGAGTTAAGAGGGGGAAAAAAAAGAAGGCCTGGCATGGTGGCGTACACCTTGAATCCCAGCACTAGGGAGGCAGAGGCAGGCAGATCTCTGTAAGTTCAAGGCCAGCCTGGTCTACAAAGTGAATGGCAGGACAACTGGGACTGTAGGGAGACACTGTCTCAAAAAGCCAAAAAAAAAAAAAAAGTTAGTGTCCTCTCGGCCCCTTGTTCTATGTTGCCTGAGCCTTAGGTATAGAGGTTGCACTGTAGATGTGCCCTGAGAATTTTCTTTTAAGTTTTATGTATTTGTAAAAGTCAGTAAAATTCTTAATGATTTTTTTTTTCTCAGAACATCTTTTAGATAGCCTTTTCTCCCTCATTGACCTACATAAGACCCAGCACTATGAAAGCTAACCACAGGAGGCTGTTTTCAAGTTAGTCCCAGTTGATTTCTCTGTCTTTTTTTTTTTTTTTTTTGGTCTTTTTGAGACAGGGTCTCCCTNACAGGAGGCTGTTTTCAAGTTAGTCCCAGTTGATTTCTCTGTCTTTTTTTTTTTTTTTTTTTGGTCTTTTTGAGACAGGGTCTCCCTGTAGCCCCAGCTGTCCTGGAACTCGTTCTGTAGACCAGGCTGGCCTTGAACTCACAAAGATCCGCCTGCCTCTGCCTCCCAAGTGCTAGGATTAAAGGAATGCACCACCATGCCCGGTGATTTCTCTGTCTTATAACTAGAGTGTGTTATGTCTTCAGCAATAGTGTCTTACTCTTATCTAGTTTTGGTGGGCATGAAAGAATAACGACAACAGCCTATGCTGTTTTGAGAGCCTCTGGTGCCTTGGTGACCTATAACTTATAAGGATGTGTCCCATCCCTGACTCTGAGATTTTTATTTAATAACCCATGTTTTCTGGAGGAAGCATTGTCTACCCATGCAGAGTACCCATGTTCCAACTCTTCCTTTTTTCTTTTTCTTTTAAAAATTATATTTTCAATTAGATTATAAAGTGGGTTTCCACAAGAGTTCTCTCTCTCTCTCTCTCTTTCTTTCTCTCTCTCTGTAATTAGAGAAGACACAGGTGATAATTACAGTTTTTTTGATTTTGTTGAGACCTGATTTGTAGTCTAATGTGATATATTCCAGAATTCTGTGTGGGATTAGAAGAATGTGAATTCTGTAATTCTTACATGAAATGTTCTGTAAATGTCTTTAGGTGTTTAGGTGTTTTTAGTCCTTAGAGTAGGTTAATCCTGATATGTTGAGGATTGTTTTGATTTTGTTTTGTTTTTAGAATTTTTTTTTTTGAGGCACCTGGGTGATTTGTCCATTGATGAAGGTATGGTGTCATTTCTAACTACTATTGTTATAGAATCTCTTCTTTTAGATATAATAATGCTTGGTGTATATAATCAGATGTTCCAGTTTACCATATACATGTATTTATAATACTTATTTCTTGTTGAATTTGTCCCTTTATTGTTATTTTTTATTGTTATATTTATTGATAACATTGGTCTCGATACAGTTTTTTACTTAACACCTACTCCTGCTTGCTTTTAGTTTCTGATAGCCGGTGTTCTAGTTTCTCTTCAATTGCTGTGACAAAACACTCTGACCGACACCAACTTGGGGAGGAAAGGGTTTATTCAGCTTACATCTCCTGGGTCACAGTTCATCACTCAGGGAGCCCAAGGCAGGAACTCAGGGCAGGAACCTAGAGGCCGGAGCTGAAGCACAGACCATGGAGGAGTGCTGCTTACTGGCTTGCTCCCCTGGCCCATGCCCAGCCTGCCCCATGCCCAGCCTGCCCTCTTATACTGTGCACAACAACCTGCCCAGAGATGGCACCACCCATAGTGGGCTGGGCCCTCCCCGCATTGCCCAACAATCAAGACAATACTCCACAGATGTGGCCACAGGCCAGCCCAATGGAGCCAATTCCCCAATTAAGGCTCCCTCAACCCAGGTGTGTCAAGTTGACACTAAAGCTATCCAGCACAGCTGGGTATATCTCTTTCCATCCTTTACTGTCAGTCTTTGATGGAGTGAGTTTCTTGTAGACAGAATAGTGTTGAGTACTGTTGTTGTTGTTCTCTTCCTCCTCCTCCTCCTCCTCCTCCTCCTC
>VZQC01003872.1:2173761-2190172 GCA_009823505.1 Rhizomys pruinosus
TTTTTTTTTTTTCTTTTTTGGTCTTTTCGAGACAGGGTCTCCCTGTAGCCCCAGCTGTCCTGGAACTCACTCTGTAGACCAGGCTGGCCTTGAACTCACAAAGATCCGCCTGCTCCCAAGTGCTAGGATTAAAGGCGTGCGCCACTATGACCGGCCGGCCAGTGCTTTTAACTGCTGGGCCATCTCTCCAGCTCCATATATTATGGAGACCCTGTCCTCCCTACCCCCCCCCTTTTTTTTGTATAATTAGGTAAATGTGCCACCTGGCTTTGGTTCTTTTTTCTTTTTTGTGGGGGGGGGGGTAGGGAGGACAGGGTCTCACTGTGTAGCCCTAGCTTACCCAAATCTCTGTGTAGACCAGGCTGGCCTTGAACTCACAGAGATCCACCTGCCTCTGCCTCCGGAGTGCTAGGATTAAAGCTGTGTGCCACCACGCCCGGCCTCAATTACTTTTAAGGAGAGTGAAACCAGGGAAAGATGCTTTTCTTTCTCTTTTTTAGTACTTTAAAAATACCACTCCAGCCTGGGTGTGGTGGTACACAGCTTTAATCCCAGCACTCGGGAGGCAGAGGCAGGCAGATCTCTGTGAGTTCAAGGCCAACTGGATCTACATAGTGAGTTCCAGGACAGCTGAGGCTACAAGGAGACCCTGTCTGGAAAAAAACAAAAACAAAAAAACAAACAAAAAACCCCACAAACGCTCCAGGGGTCAGAGAGATGACCCAGGTAAGATGGGCCTGGTGCCAGGCCTGACAGCCTGTGTCTAATCCCCAGAACTCATTTGGTAAAAGGAGAGAAAGAGTCCAAGAGTCCTGCTTGTTGCCCTCTGACCTCTACATGACCTCCTGGCATGCATGTACACATAAGTTAGTAAATGTTCCCTGGGGTTTAAAGTGGGGGCTGGGATTCAGGAGGACCTCAGGGGGTTCTCAGCATTTCTCCCTCTTCTAAGCTTTCAGCCACCCCACACATCTGTACCATTCTTTTTGTTACATTCATTTTTATTTATTATGTGTATGAGTGTACTGTCTGCATGTAGGTCTGTGCGCACGTGTCGTGCAGTGCCACGGAGGTCAGAAGAGGGCCTCAGATTCCCCTGGAACTGGAGTTAAAGATGGTTCTTAGCCACCATGTGGGTGCTGGGAATCGAAGCCAGGTCCTCTGCAAGAGCAGTCGGTGCTCTTAACTGCTGAGCCATCTCTCCAGCCCCCGTTACATTCATTTTTAAAATTTATTTTGTGTGTGCTTATGTGATGAGGGAGTTGATTTCTCCTCTTCCACTATGTGGGTTGCAAGTATCAAACCGAGGCTTGGCAATAAGTGCCTTTGCCCATTTCACTGATCCCTCTTTCCTTGTTCTTGCCTCTGCCATTGGTAGACTGTTCTTGCCTTTTACTTGGGCTAGATTTATAGTAGAGGTAGAGATTGTTTGGTCTAGTCTTTGTCTTAGGTGGAGTCTTTGGCCTGTCTCTTAGTTCCTCTGCCCATTCTCCATACTGTACTCAGAATGATTCTGCCTTGTTGCCACTTGTTATTAATATCACTGTAGGAACCTGAGTCTAAAATGGTTTTCCTTCAATTCCCCAGGAATACAGGCTATTTTGCTTTTTACTCCTTCTGTAGAAGTGGTGGGTGTACACCCAGGCCCTCTGTATGAGAGAGGGCTTGCTGCTTGTCTTCTAACAGCTTAAGTCTGTTCTTAGTAGAAGAGAAGGATCTGTGTCTGAGAGGAGTCACCTCCTACTCAAATCACCTCCTATATGCTTGCTATATGCTTGGGCCATTAGGTGAAGCTGTCTTTTTTTTTTTTCTTTTTGGTATTTTTGAGACAGGGTTTCCCGTAGCCCCAGCTGTCCTGGAACTCGCTCTGTAGACCAGACTGGCCTCGAACTCACAAAGATCCGCCTGCCTCTGATAGGATTAAAGGCACGCGCCACCACGCCTGGCAGGTGAAGCTGTCTTCTTTTTTTTTTGGTCTTTTTGAGACAGGGTCTCCCTGTAGTCCCAGCTGTTCTGGAACTTGCTCTGTAGACCAGGCTGGCCTTGAGCTCACAAAGATCCGCCTACATCTGCCTCCTAAGTGCTAGGATTAAAGGTGTGCGCCACCACGCCCGGCTGAAGCTGTCTTTAGTCTCCTACAATGTCCCAGTTTTTATTGTGAACACAGTATAGTCCCATGGAAACAGCTTGTAAATAGGGTTTGGTGGGCACCCCCTCTGTTCAAGGTTCTTGTGGACAGAGACTCGTGTATAGTAGCAGCAGCAGAGATGATATACTTCTGAAGAAGGGAAGCTAGCTGGAGCAGAGAGTTAAGAACTTAACTGGTGCTTGCTGCACAAAGGACTAGGCTTTTCTGTCTGGCCATGTGGGCTTTCTGGCTCATTTGTGTAATGTGGGCTTTCTGGACTGTGCTCTGCTACATATAACAATGTGTCACATGTCTCATTACCATCTTTTTTTGGGGGGGGTCTTTTTGAGACAGGGTCTCATCCTTTAGTCCCAACTGGCCTGGAGCTTGCTATGTAGACCAGGCTTTCCTTGAACTCACAGAAATCCACCTACCTCTGCCTACTGGGTTCATTACCATCTTAAACTCCACACAGGTGAGCTTTTTTAGTATTAAGGTGAGTCTTACCTCCAACACTCCTCAGTGTTTCTGTACCTGTGCTACTGGCCTAGTTCTCAGCCTGGGTGTTTCTAGCCTGCTAACTGGTTTCTTTCATATGCTAATTTAAGACTTCACTGTAGGCTCTTCTCAGTCTTGGTCTTCCCAGTATTCTGCTTTCTGTGGTGGAGGTTCTGGGCAGCTTCCTAAATCCTAAGTGAAAGCCAGCAGCTTGTATGCTGCTCAGCCCTATTAATTCTGGTTTCTGTCACTTCTTTTTTTTTTTTTTTTAATTTTTCTTTAAATTTTCTTTATTTTTTATGTGTATGAATGCACCATCTGCATGCAGGTCTGTGCACCCGTGTCATGCAATGCCGTGGAGGTCAGAAGAGGGCGTTGGATTCCCCTGGAACTGGAGCTAAAGATGGTTCTCAGCCTGGGTCCTCTGCAAGAGCAGTCAGGACTCTCAACTGCTAGGCCATCTCTCCAGCCCTGTTTCTGTTATTTCTGAACCTGTTTCTGGTCCTACACTAAATTTTCTTACTTTTTTTTTTTTTGGTCTCTTTGAGACAGGGTCTCCCTGTAACTCCAGTTGTCCTAGAGCTTAGTATGTAGACCAGGCTGGTTTTGAACTACTTTTTTAATATTTCAGGGTTTTTTTTTTTTTGTTTTTTTTTTTGGATATTGAACACTGAATTTAATGCTCTTGGAGAAATTTTGTTAGAGTCCCTTAAAAATAGATTTTTTTTTTGGTCTTTTCGAGACAGGGTCTCTCTAGCCCCAGCTGTCCTGGAACTCACTCTGTGTAGACCAGGCTGGCCTTGAACTCACAAAGATCCGCCTGCCTCTGCCTCCCAAGCGCTAGGATTAAAGGCGTGCGCCACCACGCCCGGCTCAAAAATAGATTTTAAAAATTCTGGCATTCAGTTATTTACAGATTATGTTGCTCATTTTGAGGTTCGTATTTAGGCTAATTCAGTATATCTTTTTTTTTGGTGTTTTTTAAAATTTTTATTTTTTATGTGTATGAGTGTACTGTCCGCATGAAGGTTTGTGCACCCATGTCGTGCAGTGCTGCAGAGGTCAGAAGAGGGTGTTGGATTCCCATGGAACTGGAGTTAAAGACAGTTCTCAGCCGCCATGTGGGTGCTGGGGATCAAACCCAGGTCCTCTGCAAGAGCAGTCGGTGCTCTTAACCGATAGGCCATCTCTCCGCCCCTTTTTGGTCTTTTTGAAACAGAGTCTCTCTATAGCCCCAGCTGTCCTGGAACTTGCTCTGTAGACCAGGCTGGCCTTGAACTGGCAGATCCATCTTTCTCTGCCTTCCCGGTGGTGGGATTAAAGGCACGTGCCACCGCATCCAGTGGTCTTTTTAAAAACATAATAAGAGGCTGGAGAGATGGTTCAGTGATTAAGAGCACTGGCTGGTCTTGCAGAGGACCCAGGTTTGATTCCCAGAACCCAGATGGCGACTAACTGAAGTTATAGGTTTCAGGGAATCTGTTGCCCTCTTGTGGTCCTCTGAGCATTGCACATCACAGGTGCACTTAGAAATACACAGACAAAACACTAATAAGTATAGAATAAAAATAAATGAATAAAGCCGGGTGTGGTAGCTCACGCCTTTAATCCCAGCACTCGGGAGGCAGAGGGAGTTCAAGGCCAGCCTGATCAACATAGCAAGCTCCAGGCCAGCTGGCACTAAAGAGAGACCCTGTCTCAAAAAGCCTAAATAAATAAATAAATAAATAAATAAATAAATAAAGCAAGCTCCAGGCCAGCTGGGACTAAAGAGAGACCCTGTCTCAAAAAGCCTAAATAAATAAATAAATAAATAAATAAATAAATAAATAAATAAATAAATACAAAATTTAGATATTGGGAATCAAACCAAGGGCCTTGAATATTCAAGGCAAGTGCTGTGGAGTGAGGTATTTTCCCAGTTAGTAGTTTTTACTGTAGAACTAACTTAGCCTCTTTCCTAAAGCAAGGCCTTTGAGTTCTTCTGATTCTGTATAGACTCAGGGAAGTGTCTTTGGCTGGAAGGAAGCTGGGTTTTTCTAACCTAGTGTGAACTCTTGGTGTTTCTTGAGGCTCCCCTTGATAATCATTCTTTCCTGGGATTGGTATTTAGTCAAAATTCAAGGTGACCTAGTGGGGATTTCTGGAGCTCTGTGTGCTTAGCCCCACAAATCTAGCTACATTGGCCTCTCTGAACTCAAGTTGCTAAACTTGGTTTGGGTTCGCTCCCAGGCAGAAAGCCAAGGATAATGGAGGCCTCTTCTCACTTGTTTCCCTTCCTTGGGGAACACAATTCCTAGATGCTTGTTGTTTAGTGTCTGGAAAAGTTGTTCCCCGTTTTGTGTTTAGTTTTCTTATTTATAGTAAGAGGTTTATTACAATTTTTTAAAAATATTCTTGACTTTAAAAGAAACATTAGAAAGTAAGTTCCTGGTCAGCTGGGGCAACAGGGATACCCTATTTCAACCTCCTACCTCCCCCCCAAATGAAAATCAAATGAGTTGAACTCCATATTATAGAAAAATAAAAATAAAATTTATTAGTAGTAAATATTGATGAATAATTTTTAGACCCCCTCCCCCTTTTTTGCGATAGAGCTTCATTATGTACTTGGACTTGAACTTGTTATATAGACCAGAATGGCCTGAACTTGCAGTGATCCGGCTCTCCACCCTACTGAATGCTGGGATTATGGGATCACTAACACTAGGTTTAAGTTTTAGATCTTGAGGGCTGGAGAGATGGCCTAGCGGTTAAGAGCGCCGACCTCTCCTACAGAGGACCCGGGTTCAATCCCCAGCACCCACATGGCGGCCGAGAGCCATCTGAAACTCCAATTCCAGGAGAACTCCAGTTCCAGGGGAATCTGACACCCTCTTCTGACCTCCGCGGCATTGCACGACACGGGTGCACAAACTTGCATGCAAACAGTACATTCATACACATATAGAAATAAATAAAATTAAAAAAAAAAGAAAAAAGTTTCTTTAGACACAGAAGTGTTATGTGTAAAAAGGTAAATTACACTGAGTATCCTTCTTTTGTAAAATACCACCTCTTGTGTTTACTGGTATATTAAATTTTTGTGCTTTGTTGATGGAGCTATTGAGCACTCTAGTTTTTGTAATTTGGAGCCTCTTTATGTTCCAGCATTCTGAAAATAAATCCACTATTCAAAACTGATAGTTCTTGGGAGACAGGTGGATCTCTGTGAGTTCAAGGCCAGCCTGGTCTACATAATGAGTTCTAGGACAGCTGGGGCTACAGGGAGACCCTATTTAGATACTAGAGAAATTGGTAAAAATAAGATAATTTCTCTTGAAGGGGCCAGCAGCTTTGGGCATGGATAAAAGTCTTCTTTTTTGTTATTGTTTAAATGTTTTATTTATTTTTATTTTATGAATGTGAATGTTTTGACTACATGTATGTAAATGTACCACGTTCGTCCAGTGCCCATGGAGGCCAGCAGGTCCCTTGGGAAGGAGTAATGAAGAGTTTTCAGTTACCATGTAGGTGCTGGGAACTGAACTGGTTCTTTTCTAGTCAGAGTCATGTCTCCAGCACCTAAAAGATTTAAAATGACCCTGAGCAGTCTAGTACATAGACATGCACCTAGCCAATATGCATCTGAGCCTGAGTTTAGATGACTCTGATTTATCTTGAATTAAGTAGAGTTTTCTTTGTTCTTCTTTCTGACCAGGTATACAATGTTTACATGGCAGGGAGGCAGCTGTGTTCTAAGCGGTACCGAGAGTTTGCCATCCTGCATCAGAACCTGAAAAGAGAGTTTGCCAACTTTACATTTCCTCGACTTCCAGGAAAGTGGCCATTCTCATTATCAGAACAACAGTTAGATGCCCGGCGTCGGGGTTTGGAAGAATATCTAGAAAAAGGTAAGCCTGGCCAGTGAGATGGCTCAGCAGGTGAAGGCATTTGCCTCCAAGCCTGAAGATCTGAGTTCAGTCCCTGGGACCCATGTGGTAGAAGGAGAGAACTCATTTCCAAAGTTGTCCTCTGACTCCCACACATGTACAATGGCATGCCTGAGCCCACACGCTTTCATTTACACAAACTAATTAAAAAATAAGTGAATGTGATTTAAAATTTTTTTTTCAAAAAAGGCTGGTAAATGGCTCAGCAGTTAAGAGCACTGGCTGTGGGACCACTTGCAAAGGACCCAAGTTCAATTCCCAGTACCCACATAGCAGCTCACAACTATCTGAAACTCCAGTTCCAGGGGAATCCAATGCCCTCTTCTGACTTCTGCAGGCATTGCACAACACAGATGTACTTATATGTGCAGGGAATATATACTCATACACATACACTACCCCCAGCCTAATTGAAATTAAAAAAAAAAAACTTTGAAGCCGGGCATGGTGGCGCACGCCTTTAATCTTAGCACTTGAGAGGCAGAGGCAGGTGGATATCTGTGAGTTCAAGGCCAGCCTGGTCTACAGAGTGAGTTCCAGGAAAGCTGGGGCTACAGGGAGACCCTGTCTCAAAAAAAAAACATAGCAGGGCGTGGTGGCGCATGCCTTTAATCCTAGCACTTGGGAGGCAGAGGCAGGCGGATCTTTGTGAGTTCAAGGCCAGCCTGGTCTACAAGAGTGAGTTCCAGGAAAGCTGGGGCTACAGGGAGACCCTGTCTCAAAAAAAAAACAAAACAAACAAACAAAAAAAAAAACTTTGGGCTTGCTGGGTGTGGTGGCACATGTCTTTAATCCCACCACTCTGGAGGCAGAAACAGGAGGATCTCTGTGAGTTCCAGGCCAGCTGGGGCTACAGGGAAACCCTGTCTGAAAAAGACAAAACAAAACAAAACAAAACAAAAAAAAACAAAAAAAAAACAACTTTGGGTTCATGCCTTTAATGTCAGAACCTGGGAGGCGGAGCCTGGTGGAATTCTGTGAATTTGAGGCCAGGCTGGTCTACATAGGGAAACCCTCCGCGGCATTGCACGACACGGGTGCACAGACTTGCATGCAGACAGTACATTCATACACATACAGAAATAAATAAAATTAATAAAAAAAAATAAAAAAAAATCAATTTCTAATCCTAGCATTTGGAAGGCAGAGGCAGGCATTCTCCATAGTGAGTTCTAGGCCAGCTGTGGCTACAGAGAGACCAAACAAAGAAACAAAAAACTTTGGTAGTGAACCTTATCGCTAAAGAAAAACTATTTCTGGGCTGGAGAGATGGCTCAGTGGTTAAGAGCAGGGACTGCTCTTGCAGAGGACCCGGGTTCCATTCCCAGCACCTACATGGCGCCTAAGAACCGTCTTTAAGCTGGGCATGGTAGTGCACACTTTTAATCCTAGCACTCAGGAGGCAGAAGCAGGCGGATCTCTGTGAGTTCAAGGCCAGCCTAGTCTACAGAGTGAGTTCCAGGACAGCTGGGGCTATAGGGAGACCATGTTTCAAAAAGACTAAAAAAACAAAAAACAAAAACAAAAGAAAAAAACCCACAGCAATAAATAAATAATTCTAAAAAAGTAAAACTATTTCCCCTACATTGAAGGTTGTGAAACTTCCTCTACTCTTTCTAGCTTTTCTTTTTTTTTTTGGTCTTTTCGAGACAGGGTCTCCCTGTAGCCCCACCTGTCCTGGAATTCTCTCTGTAGACCAGGCTGGCCTTGAACTCACAAAGATCCACCTGCCTCTGCTTCTCAAGTGCTAGGATTAAAGGCGTGCGCCACCACGCTCTAGCTTTTCTTAACATGGACTCTGGCTACTGCCCTAGGGAAACAAGATAGGGTACTTTTTTTTTTTTAATCAAATGCAGTAAAGACATCAGGGTAATTTATTATCCTCATGAGAGTATCAGGAAGTTAACTTAATTTCTTTTTTTTTTTTTTTTGAGACAGGGTCTCCTTTAGTCCCAGGCTGGCCTGGACTGCATCTGTAGACCAGGCTGGCCTTGAACTACATACAGATCTCCCCTGCCTCTGCCTCCTGTAGTCTGGATTATAAGACGCTTTGTTTCCCACACGCCCAAGCCTCTAAGTACGGTTCTCTTAGGCTGCCATGTGGGGTGCACAGCCCATGAGATCTTGTCGGCTCTATCCTTCCTGTAGTATCCAGATTACCAGCTTGACTGCGGTTACTAGAGGAGTCAAAGATGCCGGCGTCTACTCATCGTGACGATGAAGCTCGAACCATAGCAATGGTACGAAATGTGCAGGCAGAAAGGTAGGTCAATTAAGTGCTGTGATTACTTTGTTTCATTATGTTCTATATTCATGAGGTCGCGAGGGAACATGACTTTTGATCCAGATAGGTATCAAAAAGTCTGAGTTGAAAATCTCCAAAATGATTAGTAGAACTGATTTAGAATTTTCATCATATTAAAAAATCTGTCAATGTTTTCATCTTTTCTTTCTTTTTTGCATTTTGGCTTCCTTTTTTTTTTAGTAAGGGGAGTTTTGGATGTTAATTCGAAGTCATTTGAGATTAAGTTCCCGCTGAGCCCCTCGATTTCGACACTAGAACTTCTATGTAAACCAGTTTCTAAGGCCTTGTCTTTCATCAGAGATCTACCTTGCCTTGGTTTCCTGACGTGTTTTGCCAATTAATGGTGCAGAGCCAAGATGCCAATTCTGTTCATTTTTGACAATGTCAGCTCAAATTCTTTGATAGAATAAATTTTTACTTCAGGTTGNTTTTAATTTTCTTTATTTCTGTATGTGTATGAATGTACTGTCTGCATGTAGGTCTGTGCACCCGTGTTGTGCAATGCCATGGAGGTCAGAAGAGGGTCTCGGATTCCCCTGGAACTGGAGTTCTCCTGGAATTGGAGTTTCAGACAGTTCTTGGCCGCCATGTGGGTGCTGGGGATCGAACCCCGGTCCTCTGTAAGAGAGGTCGCAGCTCTTAACCGCTAGGCCATCTCTTCAGCCCCCGCAATCAGTGCTCTTAGCCTCTGAGCCATCTCTCCAAAGTTAACTTTCTTAAATTCAGATCACTAGCTACTTAGTTGCCTGCTTTCCATTCTTTTCTCCTCCTTTTACTGCCCCCCCCCTCTCTCTCTCTCTGTGCCTGTCTTTCCTCTTCCCTTCTCTTTCTTTCTCTCTCTCTCTCTCTTTCTTTCTCTTTCTCTTTCTCTTTCTTGAATAGCTTTGAGGCTAAGGTCAAGGAAGTAAAATGATGTTCTGAGCATAATCCTTAATTACCTACCCATCTTTTCAAAGTGATGTTAGGTGTTTATTGTTTTCTGGCTTACTATTCTTGCTAGGTCAAAGAGATATTTGCCTTTGTGTTTTATTTTTTTTATTATTTTTTTATTTTTTTTAATTTTATTTATTTTGTATGTGTATGAATGTACTGTCTGCATGTAAGTTTCTGCACCCGTGTCGTGCAATGCCGTGGAGGTCAGAAGAGGGCGTCAGATTCCCCTGGAACTGGAGTTAAAGATGGTTCTCAGCCGCCATGTGGGCGCTGGGGATCGAACCCGGGTCCTCTGCAAGAGCAGTTGGTGCTCTTAACTGCTAGGCCATCTCTCCAGCCCCTTGCCTTTGTATTTTAATTTGCTGTTTGCTTCATTCTTGCCTGACATTCCTCTTCACTGCCTCTTTCCACATTGTCACATGGTAATTGAATTACACACATAGAAATATAAAAATATAGTAAAGATAAATTTTCAATGTTTAGTATTTTTAGCAAGCTACATCTTTGTATTTTTTATTGCTCTGCTCCATATCATATTTAGGTGAATTGTTTGTCGTGCTTTAAAATTGCACATGTAAAAGATTAATACATTATCAGCTGGGTGTGGTGACACACTTTTAATCCCAGCACTCAGGAGGCAGAGGCAGGCAGATCTCTGAGTTCCAGGCCAGCCTGGTCTACATAGCGAGTTCTAGGCCAGCTGGGACTAAAGAGAGACCCTGTCTCAAAAATACAAAACAAACAAACAAAAAAAGATTAATACATTCTCATTGCCTACTACTGATTTTTTTTAAACTTTTTTGCGTGTCTTTTTTTGATATAAGGTCTTCCTATGCAGCTCAGAGTGGCCTTGAACTTGCAGCAGACCTCCTGCCTCAGTTTCCCAAGTGCTAGAATTATAGGTGTGTGCAATCATACCTGGCTCTGATGATTTAAATGTAAACCTTGATATATTTTTATATTCTTGATTTAGGACCTGATGCTAGATTGTCTTTGTTTTCTAGTGTGTTCAATTCGAGTCATTGGTGAGAGTGACATCATGCAGGAATTCTTGTCAGAATCTGATGAGGTAGGTGAACACCCCTTTGGTATTTCCCTCTTACTGCCTTATAGGCAGAAATAGAGGTGATGATTATGGGTTGAATTGCAGTAAATGCTCTAAATGACTGTATTTCTTCTATTTCCTTTTCATATGTATCCTACTTACCTATCATTTAAGACCTAGAGCTAGGTTTTGCTTCCCTCTATCCTTTTTTATTAATTTTTTTGGTTAGGCTCTAAAGTAATGGGTTTCGGGGCTGGAGAGATGGCCTAGCGGTTAAGAGCGCCGACCACTCTTGCAGAGGACCCGGGTTCGATCCCCAGCACCCACATGGCGGCCGAGAGCCGTCTGAAACTCCAATTCCAGGAGAGCTCCAGTTCCAGGGGAGTCCGACACCCTCTTCTGACCTCTGCGGCGTTGCACGACACGGGTGCACAGACTTGCATGCAGACAATACATTCATACACATATGGAAATAAATAAAATTAAAAAAAAATTTTTAAATAATGGGTTTCGAGGACATGGTGGTGCAAGCCTTTAATCCTAGCACTTGGGAGGCAGAGGCAAGCAGATCTCTGTGAGTTCAAGGCCAGCCTGGTCTACAGAGTGAGTTCCAGGCCAGCTGGGACTAAAGGGAGACCCTGTCTCAAAAAGATAAATAAATAAATAAATAAATAAATAAATAAATAAATAAATAAATAAATAAAATAATTGGTTTCATGATGACATTTTCACACACGCACACACACACACACACACACACACCATTTTTTTTTTTTGGTCTTTTCGAGACAGGGTCTCCCTATAGCCCCAGCTAGCCTGGAACTCTCTCTGTGAACCAGGCTGGCCTTGAACTCACAAAGATCCGCCTGTCTCTGCCTCCCAAGTGCTAGGATTAAAGGCGTGCGCCACCACACCCGGCCCAAACACACACCATTTTATAATTTACATTTTGGGGCTGGAGAGATGGCTCAGCAGTTGAGTACCAACTACTCTTGCAGAAGACCCAGGTTCGATTTCCAGTACCCACATGGTGGCTAAGAACCTTCTTTGACTCTAGTTCCAGGGGAATCTGACGCCTTCTTCTGACCTCTGAGGCATTGCATGACATGGGCACACAAACCTACATGCAGACAGTACACTCATACACATAAAAAAATAAATAAATAAAAATAAATATAATTTGCATTTTGTTCATATTCACCCCTTTACTATTCTCCCCTGTCCTTCCTTCCTTGCTGGTCTCCTTCCTCTCCCCTAGATCACCCCTTTTCTGCTTTTTCGATTCATTTATTGGCTGGATTTAAGTCTGTGATATTTGTCTTTCCCTCTCCATTGTCCTTTTGTTCCCTCTCCTTGTAGATCCCATCCTTCATGGAGTCCCCCTGCTACTTTCATGTTCTGTATATATAGTTTTTGAAATCTAAACTTCGCATTTGAGGGAAAACATGTTGGACTTGTCTTTCTGAGTTTGCCGTATTTCGAAAATGATACTTTCCAGGTCTGTCTATTTTCCTTTTGAATGAGGCTTCTGTTTCCTGTCAGCTAGAGCTATGGGATACTTGTTCCTGTTCACTGTGGTGTTCCTCTGTTTCTGCCCACCGCCCCTTTTTTTCTTTCTTTTTTTTTTTTTTTTTTGGTCTTTTCGAGACAGGGTCTCCCTATAGCCCCAGCTGTCCTGGAACTCACTCTGTAGACCAGACTGGCCTTGAACTCACAAAGATCCACCTGCCTTTGCCTCCCCAAGTGCTAGGATTTTTTTTTTTTCTGAGTCTAGTAAAACAGTTTATAGTTCCAGCCATCTACCTGGAAAATTCATGTATTTACAGTTGACTAGAATGCCACTGTGTAAACGTATCACATTTTCATTATCCATTCATCAGCTGAGGAACATTCAGGCTGCTTCCATTTCTTAGTTATTGTGAAAAGAGCAGCAACAAACATGGATGTACAAGTATCTCTGCAGTAGGATGAGTCCATTGGGTATATGACAAGCAGTGGTGTGGGGTAAATTATTTCTTCTTTGAAATGGGCTTGTCACCCAGAGAAGCTGGTTACTTAGTGGGAGGAGCTGATATTGAAGCCCAGCTATGCAGGGAGTTTCTCCAAGGTGCTGGCATTCCCATGGAAGGTGCACAGGACTTTGGGATTCTAGGACTTTGGGGGAGCATAGATATATAAAAGGCCCACCACATGAGACTGAGCTCTCTCTCTCACCATATTTACCAGCATGGGCAAAGGGCATGGGGTTTCCAGCCAGAACTGCAGGTGGCCATTTGAACTGGGGACCTGGCTACAACCACAGCTTGAGTGGGTGTATGCTTTCCAGCCATTACTTTGTAGTCAGTCTCAATAAATTCTTGTACAGTCTGAGATTGGAGAGTTCTTTCCCTTGCTTTGTCTAGCAACTGGGAACTGGGAAACAACAGAGGCAGGGATAGACTGTGGGATGCTGCGTGCATAGCTGTGCACCTTGCAATGCCATGGGAGGAAAATTCCTCTTCTACAAGTGGTATAACCATATCATATGGTAGATTCATTTTTAGTTTTTAAAGAGTTCTCCACACTTCTTTGCATAGTGGTTGTATGAGTTGCATCCACCAGCAGTGAATGAACATTTCCTTTTCTCCACATCTTCACCAGCATTTGGTGTCTTTTGTTCTCTTGATTTTAGTCAGTCTGATTGGGGTAAGATGGAATCTTAAAGTGGTTTTGATTTGCCTTTCTCTAATTACTAAGGATATTGAGCACTTTTAAAGGTGTTTCTTAGCAATTTTTATTTCTTCATTTGAGAACTCTTTGTCCAGGTCCTTAGCCCATATTTTTTATTAGGTTGTTTCTTTTCCTTTTTTGTTTTTTAGTTCTTTGTATATTCTGGCTATTAATCTTCTGTCAGATGTGTCGCAGGTTAAGATTTTCTTGTATCCAGTGGGTTTCCTCTTCACTTCCTTGGTTGTTTCCTTTTGCTGTACAGAAGATTTTTAGTTTAAGGAGGTCCCACTTGTTGATTGTTGACCTTAATACCTGAGCCACTGATATCTAATTTAGAAAGTCCTTTCCTATACCTATATTTTGTAGGGTGCTGCCTATGTTTTCCTCTAACAGTTTCAGAGTTCAGTTTTCATATTGAGGCCTTTGATCAATTTGGAGTTGACTTTTGTGCATGGTGAATGACAAAGTCCAATTTCATTCTTCTACAGGTGGAGATCCAGTTGTGCCAGCATCATTTGTTGAAGATGCTGCCTTTCTTCCATTGTGTGTTCTTGGCACCTTTATCAAATATCAGGTGCTGCATGAATTCATGTTTAGGTCTTCTATTATGTTCCATTAATCTACATGTCTGCTTTTATGCCAGTTACCATGCTGGGTTTTTTTTTTTTTTCTTTTCCAAGTGCTAGGATTAAAGGCGTGCACTACCACGCCCGGCAAGATAATTTTTTTATCTGATGACAAGCAGCAGCCACAGTGGCTGTTTAGGACCTCTGTATTAGATACTCGTGTTTCTTCTTAAGATAGACCTTTTCTTCTGTATTTCTGGGGGTGATGTTTTTATTATTTCTGCATTATTTGGTGGACCCTGATACATCAGCAAATCTGGTCATTTATTTACTTTAGAGCTAAGTGCTGTGGTGGCCTTGAGGACTGAAAGCTCCCAAGACACTGGGTCTAGGATTCCCTTTTCTGTCCTTATTAAGGGAGTACGTGGCTTCACTACTTGAAAATTCACTGTCAGGGCTGGAAAGATGGCTCATCGGTTAAGACCACTGACATGGTGGCTAAGAACTGTCTTTGAGCTGGGCTTGGTGGTGCACGCCTTTAATCCTAGCACTTGGGAGGCTGAGGCAGGGGATCTCTGTGAGTTCAAGGCCAGCCTGGTCTACAGAGTGAGTTCCAAGCTAGCTGGGGCTACAGGGAGACCATGTCTCAAAAAAAAAAAAATTCACTTTTGTAATTCTGCTGCTCTGAGAAGATGCTGGAATGTCTGTCTGTCTGTCTGTCTCTCTCTCTCTTAGAATAAAAGCATGTTCATCTTCTATGTTTTAAAAAATCCAACTTTGTCTCTAGTAACCATTTATCTCGTTTCATAGCTAAGCTTCTTTTTAAAAATATTTTATTATTTTTATTTTTTGTGTATGAGTATAGTGCCTGCATTATGTAAGTGCACCCATGTCATACAGTGCCTGAGGAGGTCTGAAGAGGGCATCTCATCCCCTGAAACTGCAGTTACAGATGGTTGTTAGCCAACATGTGGGTGCTAGGAACCGAACCTTGGTTCTCTGCAAGAGCAGCTATTGCTCTTAACCACTGAGCCATCTCTCCAGCCCCTATAGCTTAGCTTCTTAAAATAGTATTCTGGTTTACTGTCATTTCCCTATTTTAAAAGTTTGAAAAATTTCCATAGCGATCTGAATTAGCGATCCTTCAACACTTTGATATTGTGTTAAGGCACTGGGAATAGAAGGTCCTTAATAAGTATTAAATGGCTAGAAGAACGAGTATGTAACACTAATGTATTATCCACCAATTATTTTTTTTAATTTTAAAAATTTTTTTTTAATGTGTATGAATGTACTGTCTGCATGCAGGTTTGTGCACCCATGTCGTGCAATGCTGCAGAGGTCAGAAGAGGGTCTCGGATTCTCCTGGAACTGGAGTCAAAGACAGTTCTTAGCCGCCATGTGGGTGCAGGGGATCAAACCAGAGTCCTCTGCAAGAGCAGTCAGCACTCTTAACCGCTAGGCCATCTCTCCAGCCCCTATCCACCAATTATTTAACATGTCTATGTCATGTTTTCCTGGATAGATAGAGGGTTCTTATGGATAAGTATATAAAGTATAATAATCCCCCCTTTTCATAATTTTACTTTCCACAGTTTATCTGTGGTCAAATGTGGTCTGAAAATACTAAATACAGTATTCCAGAAATATGCACTTTGCAAGTTCAGACCATGTGCCATTCTGAGTAACATGATGAAGTTTTTGTTGTTGTTTTTGTTTAGTGGGTTGTTTTGGTTTTTTGACAGGGTCTCCCTACCCCCAGCCTGGAAGTCACTATGTGGACCAGGCTAACCTCCATCTCACAAAGATCCTCCTGCGCCTGCCTTCTGAGGTCTGGGATTTAAGGCACTTCCATGCTGGGCATATGATGAAGTTTCGTGTTATCCCATGCTGTTCCACTTGGGACCTGTCTAAGTCTCTGTCTAGTGCATCTACTCTGTTTATGCCACCTGCCTGCTAGTCTCTTCGTAGCTGGGTCAGTTATCAGCTTGCCTGCTCTGGTATCCCAGTGCCTATATTCAAGTAACCCTTAATAATCCTTTTATTTTTTTTTTAATTTTTTTTTTTTTTTATTTCCGTACGTGTATGAATGTATTGTGTGCATGCAAGTCTGTGCACCCGTGACGTGCAATGCCGCGGAGGTCAGAAGAGGGCGTCGGACTCCCCTGGAACTGGAGTTCTCCTGGAATTGGAGTTTCAGACGGCTCTCGGCCGCCATGTGGGTGCTGGGGATCGAACCCGGGTCCTCTGCAAGAGCGGTCGGCGCTCTTAACCGCTAGGCCATCGCTCCAGCCC
>VZQC01003872.1:2193195-2208220 GCA_009823505.1 Rhizomys pruinosus
GAGCCAATTTTTTGTTATGTGCATTTCATACAACATTTATTTATTTTTACTATTTTTTTTGTTTTGTTTTGGTCTTTTCTACAGGGTTTCCCTGTAGCCCCAGATGTCTTGGAACTCACTCTGTAGACCAGGCTGGCCTTGAACTCACAAAGATCTGCCTGCCTCTGCCTCCCAAGTGCTAGGATCAAAGGTGTATACCACTACGCCCAGCTTTTTTTTTTTTTAAGTTTACTTTTTTTCAATCAGTTCTTTGACCCAGTCCTTTTTTTTTTTTAATTTTTATTTTATTATATTTTATGTATATGAACGTACTGTCTGCATGCAGGTCTGTGCACCCATGTCGTGCAATGCCTTGGAGGTCAGAAGAGGGTGTCGGGTTCCCCTGGAACTAGAGTTCTTCTAGAATTGGAGTTACAGACATTTCTCAGCCGCCATGTGGGCGCTGGGGATCGAACCCGGGTCCTCTGCAAGAGCAGTTGGTGCTCCCAACCGCTAGGCCATCTCTCCAGCCCATGACCCAGTCTTTTTTTGTTGTTGTTATTCCTTCCTATTTGTATCACTCCAAAATATGCATATATGCATGGCACACATAAATCAAGATTATGACATCCTAGGTTTTAACATGTTCGGTTTATTATTTCTTTTTTTTTTTCTTTATTAGGCCGAAAGGTGTCATGTTTTCCTTAGGGAACTGTTTGAAGGCTCCTCCTTGGCAAGCCCAAACAACCATCAATCCTGTCTTTGTGCTTCCTCTGTTTTTTGTTTATTATTTACAAAAACATGTGCGTGTGTGTGTGCGCGCGCGTGCGTGTGTGTGTGTGATTTATATATGTGTGTGCAGGTGCATGTGTACTTGTGGGGGGCCAGAGAAGGATAGCTGGTCTCCTGTTCTATGACTCTCTTCCTTACTCCTTTGAGGCGGGGTCATTCACTGAACCTGGAGCCTCAACAGTCCTGCCTTCACCACCCATAGTTCTGGCCTTACTAGCAGGAGTCTCTGCCCAGCTTTTTGTGTGGGTGCTGAGAATTCACACTTAGGTTCTCATATTTGTGCAGCAAGTACTCTTACCACCAAGCTATCTTTCTAGTCCCTTTGAAAAAAAAATTTTCAACTTTGTGTGAATGTGTGTGATATATTTGTGTATTTTATATGTATTGGTGTGTGAGAAGCGTGTGTGTGTGCTAGTGTGCATGATTGTGAAGGCTTCCTAAATTGCTCTCCATCTTGAAGCCTGAGGAAGGGTCTCTTGCTGAACCTGAAGCTTGTCTGTCCAGACAGCTCAATCCAGAGATTATCCCTCTCTACCACCTAGGGCTAGGTTAAAGGTGACCCCCATGCCTGCCCAGCAGTTATGACCCCCATGCCTGCCCAGCAGTTATGACCCCCATGCCTGCCCAGCAGTTACGTTCACGCCAGAGGTCCGAACTCCATTTCTAATGCTTTTGTTGCATGTGCTTTACCTGCTAAGGTAAAGTATTCTTCCAAAATAAGCCATTCTTCCAAGCCTGTAAAAAAAAGTTCTGTTCTTTTTTCTTCTTTTCTTTCTTTTCTTTCTCTCCTCTTCTCTCCTCTCTTCTCTCCTCCCCCTCCCCTCCCCCCCCTCCCTCCCCTCCCCTCCTTTCCCCTCCTCTTTTCTTTTCTTTTTTTGAAAGAGGCTCTTACTATGTAGCCCTGACTAGTCTGGAACTAACCTGGAATTCATAGAGATCTGTCTGCCTTTGTCTCTGAGTGTTCAGATTAAGGGCATGTGCTACTATATCCAGTATAAAAAACTTTTTTTTAATTTTATTTATTTTTTATGTGTATGAATGTACTGTCTGCATGTAGGTTGGTGCACTCGTGTTGTGCAAGGCCGCGGAGGTCAGAAGAGGGTGTCAGATTCCCCTGGAACTGGAGTTAAAGATGATTCTCAGCCGCCATGTGGTTGCTGGGGATCAAACCCGGGTCCTCTGCTAGAGCAGTCGGTACTCTTAACTGCTAGGCCATATCTCCAGCCCAAGTGTAAAGAAGTGTAAGGAAATTCACAGTATGCTTTTTATTAAAGGTGCAAGTCGGCAGAGGCTCCAGTTGGTTTGTGAAACCAAGATGTGCTCTTTAGATATAGCAGGAATGTGCTGCCTTTTGCTTGAATCCTCAAAGCAATTAGTGAGCAAGGGCCAGCTTGGTCCTCAGGCCTTTTCAGGTTATCAGGGCTAAAGCTGGCTCCCTTAATGCTCCAGCCAAATGAATTATCAGGCCCCATATTTATGTGTATGTGTGTGAGGTTGTATGAATTTTTTTTTTTTTTTTTGGTCTTTTTGAGACAGGGTCTCCCTGTAGCTCCAGCTGTCCTAGAACTCACTCTGTAGACCAGGCTGGCCTTGAACTCACAAAGATCTGCCTGCCTCTGCCTCCCGTGTGCTAGGATTAAAGGCATGCGCCACCACGCCCGGCAAGGTTGTATGAATTTATGTGTATCACATGCATACAAGTCACCATAGAGACCAGAAGAAAGTGTCAGGTCCCTTGGAACTGGAATTACAGATGTTTATGAGTCAATTGGTGTGAGTGCTGGGGACCAAACACAGGTCCTCCGAAAGAGTAGCAAGTGCTCTTAACCCCTGAGCCATCTCTCCAGCCTATATTGTCTCTAAATGGAAATTTGGTTTAGATACTTGATTATATTCAGATTCTATTTTTTTTATACAAAATGTGAATACTTGATAATTGGGATGTATAATTATATTGCTTCTCAGTGGGTACTGTATAGTATCTAGTTGTTCCTTTCCACTGGTAATAAGCTTAATCAGAACCATCTGTGATTCCAGTTCCAGGGAATCTGACACCATCTTCTGGCCTCTGCAGGCACTGCATGCATGTGATACACAAAACACTCAAACACATAAAATAAAAATAATAAATGAAATATTTTAAAAAGTTTTGTGGGAGCTGGAGAGATAACTCAGTAGTTAAGAGCACTGGATGCTCTTGCAGAGGACCTGGGTTCGATTCCTGATTCTAGCACTGACATGGTAGCTAACAAAATATGTAACTCCAGTTCCAGGGAATCTGACACCCTCCTCTGACCTCCGCGGGCATTGCACAACACGGGTGCACTTATATTCATGCAGACAGTGGACTCATACAGATTAAAAAATTAAAATCGCTGGGCATGGTGGTGCATGCCTTTAGTCCTAGCCCTTGGGAGGCAGAGGCAGGTGGATCTCTGTGGATTCAAGGCCAGCCTGGTCTATAGAGTGAGTTCCAGGACAGCCAGAGCTACAGGGAGACCCTGTCTCAAAAAGACAAAAAGAAAAATAATTAAAATCAAAATTAAAAAATAATAAAGTATTAAAAAAAAGTTTTGTGAGGCCTCAATTCACAGTGTTTTAAACCAAAGGATCAAGTATAGGGTACATACATAAAGTTCCAAGAGGCTAAAATAGAAGGATCACTTGAGCCTAAGAATTCAGGGCCAGTGGGGTCAACAAAGTGAGACCCCATCTTCTAAAACAAAGAAAAAATAAGAATCAAAGATTAAGATCCTATGTGTGTTAACGATCTATAGTACATGTTAACTTAGTATGTGAAACTGGATATTTATGTACTATAGAAATGAGCACTAAAAGTGTAGTCTCGAAATTGGGTATTTACAAATTAATTTTCCCAGCCAGAGAGATGACTTACCAGTTAAGAGCGCCGCCAACTGCTCTTGCAGAGGACCCGGGTTCGATTCCCAGCACCCACATGGTGGCTGGTGGCTAAGAATCTTCTTGTTTGTTTGTTTTGTTTTGTTTTGTTTTTAATCTACTCTGCTAGGAGCAGTGGTGCATGCCTTTAATCCCAGAATTTGGAAGATAGAGGCAGGCGGATCTCTGTGAGTTCAAGGCCAGCCTGGTCTACAGACAGAGCAAGCTCCAGGCCATCTGGGACTAAAGGGAGACCTTGTCTCAAAAATAAATAAATAAATAAAATAAAATAAATTAATCAAATTAAAATTGAAATAAAAATTCAAAAAAAAAGAAAGAAAAATTCATTTTCATATTTACCTGGCAGGGGAGATAACATGATCACAAAGGTGGTTTTCCCAGGGTGAGGCTCATCCATTGCACTCTGGGTATGCTGACCCCTGTGATTTCCCCAAATTCGGGTAGTGGGGGGACTGCTTTCATGCTTTCCCATTTAAAAAAAAATTCATTTTCAAGCTGGGTGTGGTGGCACACACCTTTAATTGCAACACTCAGGATGCAGAGGCAGGTGGATCTCTGTAAGTTCAAAGCCAGCTTGGTCTACATAGTGAGTTCCATGTCATCTGGGGCTATAGGGAGACCCTGTCTCAAAAAGACCAAAAAAAAATTTTTTTTCATTTTCAGGGGACACATTGTTGAAGGAAAGAGAGCTTCTGCAAATTGTCTTCTGACCTCCATACAGATTCACACAGAAATAAAAAATAAAATAAATGCAAAAACATATTTAAGATAACTTGTTTTTGTTTTAAGATCTGTCCTTTCAAGCACATTTTCTTGTAAGTGATGCTAAAAAGACCTTTGTACGGGCTGACTGGCAGTTAAGAGCACTTGCTGCTCTTCCGGAGGACCTGAGTTTGGTTCTTATCACAGATGCCTATAACTCTAGTTCCAAGTGATCTGATGCCTTCTTCTGGCCTCCATGGATATCCCCACACATGTGGCATTCATACATGTGTGCACGCACACACGCACACACACACAAATCCTTTTTTGTGATATTAATTCATATTTGAAAAAGGAAATTTGATATGAATAAACTATTGCCAACCTGTATTGGAAGGGAGAAACTCGAGAATAGATGATTGGGTGAGATGCAGGCGCTCCTGCCTCTGCTTGCCTTCATTCATATGTGTACATGTGTACAGATACTTTAAAGATAGTTATGGGCTGTGGTCGTTTTATGAATCCAAGATGCAGAATCCCTTCTCCTCTTCCATGTACATTTACCTGCTTCCTCTACAACATTGTCTGAATTTATACTTTTCCTGAAACAATTCTATCCTGTTTAACCTTCAGGCCATTGCAGCAAAGGTTGGCATGGACAGTACAACAGTGAATTACTTTGCCTTATTTGAAGTGATCAATCACTCCTTTGGTAAGTACTACTGGTTGATTCAGTATTTTGTATGGAGGATATTTTATTTTAATATCATTGTACACAAACTTTTCCCAAGGCGAACTCAGTCATTAGTACTGTGCAAAGCAAATCCTTTAAGAATGTCTGATTATTACTGACCCTTTTTCTTCTTTTGTCAGTATACAATAACTTTTGATACCTTGGAAGCAGCCATCTTCCTATTACTGTTTTTTTTTTTTCTTTTCCATTCTCCATGGCCTAATACACAGATATAAGTTGTGTTACAAAGAACTGGTAAGGTGCCAGAATACTTGGATTCTTTTTTTTTAATTAAATTAATTTTTTATCAAATATAGACCCATGTTCCCCCCATCCCCCCACCCCACCAGAGCTCATGCATTCTGCCAAACATGCTTTTCATCTCTTTCTCAGTCTTTCTCAATATTCTCCATGTGGAAGTTGACTGTTTTGAGCAGAAGTTCACTGTTTCAGTCAGTTCTTCAATGCAGTCCTTTCTGTTGTTGTTGTTGTTGTTTCCAATATGCATCACTCCCAACTACTTGGACAAAAGCTCAAGGGGCTGTGCACAAGAAATACTTACAACGAGGTAATTGGCACTAGCATCCACAGATGAGGGATTCCATTCTTCCTTTGTTTTTCTGGGACTGTGTTACTTCACTCAGCATGATGTCCTCTAGCTCCAGTCATTTTCCTGCAAAGCTCATGATGTTGTCTTTCTTTACTGCTGCATAGAACTCCATTGTGTAGATGTACCACATTTTCTCTATCCACTCATCAGTTGAGGGGCATTTGGGTTGGTTCCAGCTCCTTGCTATTGTGAAGAGAGCTGCAATAAACATGGCCGTGCATGTATCTCTGTGGTGGCGTAAGTCTTGAGGGTACATGCCCAGGAGTGGTATGGCTGGGTCGGGTGGCAAGTTCATTCCAAGTCTTCCAAGGGTTCTCCACACTGCTTTCCATAGTGGCTGTACGAGTTTACATTCCCACCAGCAGTGGATGAGTGTTCCCCTTTCCCCACAACCTCTCCAGCACTTGGTATCATTTGTTTTCTTGATCCTAGCCAGTCTTATTGGAGTAAGATGATATCTTAAAGTGGTTTTCATTTGCATTTCCTTAATGATTAGTGATGTTGAACAGTTCTTGAGGTGTTTCTCAGACATCTCTAATTCCTCACTTGTGAAGTCTCTGTTCAGTTCTTTGCTCCATCTATTGAGCGGGTCGTTTGTTTTCTTTTTTCTTTGTTTTTTGAGTAGTTTATATATTCTGGAAATCAATGCTTTGTCAGATGTATCTGCAGTGAAGGTTTCCTCCCACTCTGTGGGATTTCTCTTCACTTCCTTGATTGTTTCTTTTGATGTACAGAAGCTTTTGAGTTTGATGAGGTCCCATTTGTCAATTGTCGACCTTAATTCTTGTGCAGCTGCTGTCTGATTTAGGAAGTCTTTTCCTACGCCTATGTCTTGTAGTCTGCTGCCAACTTTTTCTTCTATCACCTTCAGAGTTTGGGGTTTCACGTTGAGGTCTTTAATCCATCTGGAGTTGACTTTTGTACAGGGTGAGAGGTAGGGGTTTAATTTCATTCTTCTACAAGTGGTGATCCAGTTTTGCCAACACCACTTGCTGAAGATGCTGTCTTTTCTCCATTGTGGTTTCTTGGCCCCCTTGTCAAATATGAGATGGCTGAAATTGTATGTGCTCAGATTTGGATCTTCGGTTTTGTTCCATTGGTCAACAGGTCTGTTTTTGTGCCAGTACCAGGCTGTTTTTATGACTATAGCCCTGTAGTATAGTTTAAAATCTGGTATAGAGATCCCTCCTGTGTAGCTCTTTTCACTCAGGATTGATTTGGCTATTCGGGGTCTTTTGTTTTTCCAAATGAATTTAAGAACTTTTGTTTCCAAGCCTGTGAAGAAACTCTTGGGGATTTTGATTGGGATTGCATTAAATCTATACAAGAGTTTTGGTAAAATGGACATTTTTACAATGTTAATTTTCCCAATCCATGAGCATGGGAGGTTTTTCCATCTTCTGAGGTCTTCTTCAATTTCTTTCTTTAAGGGTTTAAAATTTTTGTTGTAGAGGTCTTTGGTGTCTTTGGTTAGGTTTGTTCCTAGGTATTTTATTGTTTTTGAGGCTATTGTGAGTGGGAAGGTCTCTTTGAATTCTTTCTCCAGTTGCTTGTTCTTGGTGTAAAGAAAGGCCATTGATTTTTTAAGGTTAATTTTGTATCCTGCCACTTTGCTGAAGCTGTTAATCGTTTCTAGGAGTTTTCTGGTGGAGTTTTTAGCATCCCTTAAGTAAACAATCATATCATCAGCAAATAGGGATAGCTTGACTTCCTCTTTTCCAATTAGTACTCCTTTAATTTCCTTTTCTTGCCTTATTGCTCTAGCAAGTGTTTCAAGCACTATATTGAAGAAGAGTGGTGGTGGGGGGCAGCCTTGCCGAGTTCCTACCTTTAAAGGGAATGTTTCTGTCATTTAGGATGATATTGGCTGTGGGTTTCTTGTATATGGCTTTGATTACATTGAAAATTGATCCCTCCAGTCCAATTCCTTCTAGGACTTTAAGCATGAAGGGATGCTGGATTTTGTCAATGGCTTTTTGAAAAAGCATCAATTGAGATGATTGAGATGATGGTGTGGGTTTTTGTCTTTCATTCCATTTATGTGTTTGATGATGTTTATTGATTTTCATATGTTGAACCATCCCTGCATCTTTGGTATGAATCCAACTTGGTCATGATGGATGATCTTCTTGATGTGGGTCTGTATGCGATTTGCCAGTATCCTGTTTAGAATTTTAGCATCTGTGTTCATTAGGGAGATGGGTCTGTAATTTTCCTTTTTAGTTGTATCTTTGCCTGGTTTTGGTAATAGAGTGATGCTGGCTTCATAGAAGGAATTTGGGAGAATTCCCTCTGATTGTATCCTTCTAAATAGTTTCAGTAATAGTGGTTGTAGGTCTTTTTCAAATGTTTTATAGAATTCTGCCATGAAACCGTCTGGGCCTGGACTTTTTTTAGTTGGTAGGTTTCTTATTACAGCTTCAATTTCTTCGTGTATTATGGGTCTGTTTAAGCTGTGGATCTCTTCTTAGTTGAGCTTTGTTGATTCCCAGGATTTCAGATATTCATCCATTTCTTCTAGGTTTTCAAAGTTGGCAGAGTATAGGTTCATGAAGTATTCCCATATGATTTTCTGGATCTTTTCCTTGTCTGTTGTGATATTTCCCTTTTCATCACGGATTGTATTGATTTGGAGTTGTTCCTTCTTTCTTTTGGTTAACTGGGCTAGAGGTCTGTCTATCTTGTTTATTCTTTCAAAGAAACAACTTTTGGATTCATTTTTTTTTTTGTATTGTTTTCTTTGTTTCTATTTCATTGATTTCTGTTCTGATTTTTGTTATTTCTTCCTGTCTGTTGCATTTAGGGTTCATCTGTTGTTGCCTCTCAAGTGCTTTTAGCTGTAGTGTTGGATCATTCATTTGTGCTAATACTTGGATTCTAACCTTATCCTTTCTAGGCTTTGGGTTTACTTTCTATAAATGAGAAATAAATTTATTTATTTATTTATTTATTTATTTATTTATTTATTTATTTATTTTGAGACAGCGTCTCCCTAAAGCCCCAGCTGTCCTGGAACTCATTCTGTAGATCAGGCTGGCCTTGAACTCCCAGAGATGCATCTGCCTCTGCCTCCTGAGTGCTAGGATTAAAGGCATGTACTACCATGCCCTACTTAAAGATGGTTCTTAGCTGCCATGTGGATGCTGGGAATTGAACCTGAGTCCTCTGCAAGAGCAGTCAGCGCTCTTAACCCCTGAGCCATCTCTCCAGCCCCAAATGAGAAATTTTAAATCTGTTATTTGCAGTGTTATAAAGCCAAATAAACCTCAAAAAAGGAAAACTTAGGAACGTTAATGTAGGAATTAAAAGTAGTAAGCTGGGTGTGGTAGCATATACCTGTAATCCCAGCTCAAGCCTACTCTGAAGACACTTCAACTGTGATGAATGCCTGTTTGGGGAATGGATTGGGAAGGTCCGTTCAGCTCTATAAATAAAAGTAGTTTACTCAGGCAGCTGGAGAGATGGCCTAGTGGTTAAGAGCGCCGACCGCTCTTACAGAGGACCCGGGTTCGATCCCCAGCACCCACATGGCGGCTGAGAACCGTCTGAAGCTCCAATTCCAGGAGAACTCCAGTTCCAGGGGAATCCGAGACCCTCTTCTGAACTCCGCAGCATTGCATGACACGGGTGCACAGACTTGCATGCAGACAGTATATTCATACACATACAGAAATAAAAAAAAAAAATTAAAAAAAAAAGTAGTTTACTCAGGCGTGGTGGCGCACGCCTTTAATTCTAGCATTCAGGAGGCAGAGGCAGGCGGATCTTTGTGAGTTCAAGGCCAGCCTGGTCTACAGAGTGAGTTCCAGGACAGCTGGGGCTACAGGGAGACCCTGTCTCGAAAGGCTCCTCCCCCCCAAAAAAAAGTAGTTCATTGAGAATGGCCCAGGAATGACTCTGAATGTCTCATAGCTGGGTAAGAGGAAGAGGCTGCTCTGTTGTCTACTAGATATTAAGTGTAACTTAACAAATCAGGGATCAGACATTTTAACAGAATTTGGAATTGGTGCCATTGAAGGACCTGCCATTAAAGTGATGAATTTTAGTCAGTTTGATGCTGTATTGGCCAGAGTTGTAGTTGGAAGGGATTGATTTGACTAGATATGTGATTGTCTTCTGTTCCTGTGGTAGACAGAGCTCCTTGATGAATTTGAGCCAGAGCTCTGGTTAATAATAACCATTATTGATCTGCCCTGTGTAGATTATACTAGGGGAGGGTTCCTTATGTATCTTTTTACTTTAGCTTTCTTCGTTTTGTCTTCTTCAGTACGTAAGCTGGCACCAAACGAATTTCCTCATAAACTCTACATCCAGAATTATACATCAGCTGTGCCAGGCACTTGCCTGACCATTCGAAAGTGGCTTTTTACAACAGAAGAAGAAATTCTCTTAAATGACAATGATCTTGCTGTTACATACTTCTTTCATCAGGTGGGTGAATTGAACTTCCTCAAAGGCCTAGTTTCTTTTTCTGTTTATATATAATTGGTAACTTCACAATTCAGTGTGAATCCTTGGGTCTTGAGTTAGATTTATAATTGGTTTATCCCTCCCAAAAAATTAAAAAAAATAAATAAAAAATAATTAGGGGCTGGAGAGATAGCCTAGCAGTTAAGAGCACCGACTGCTCTTGCAGAGGACCCGGGTTCGATCCCCAGCACCCACTTGGCGGCTAAGAACTGTCTGTAACTCCAATTCCAGGCGAACTCCAGTTCCAGGGGAATCCAACACCCTCTTCTGACCTCCGCGCCATTGCACAACACGGGTGACACAAACCTACATGCAGACAGTACATTCATACACATACAGAAATAAAAAAATAAAAAAAATAAAAAAGGTGTGGAGAAGCCTGTTAGGGTGCGTTACTTGAGAGAGATGTTAGTGGATTAGGTTAAGGAGGTTACAGTGGAAATGTGAGAAATTATGTGATATAACCTTTAGGTCTGCTGGAAAATAAGCCTAAGAACCATGCTCTTTGATAGTTCATATATCCATTGGATCTAGTGGGCTACCTGGTGATCACGAGTGCTAAGAAACAGTAGAGGGGCTGGAGAGATGGCTCAGCAGTTAGGAGTGCTGACTGCTCTTGCAGAGGACCGGGGTTCTATTCCCAGCACCCACATGGCGGCTAAGAACCGTCTTTAACTCCAGTTCCAGGGGAATCCGATGCCCTCTTCTGACCTCCTCAGCATTGCAGGACACAGGTGCACCAACCTACATGCAGACAATACATTCATACACATAAAAAATAATAAATTGGGGCTGGAGAGATGGCCTAGCGGTTAAGAGCGCCAACTGCTCTTGCAGAAGACCCGGGTTCGATCCCCAGCACCCACATGGCGACTGAGAACTGTCTGTAACTCCAATTCCAGGGGAATCCAACGCCCTCTTCTGACATCTGCGACATTGCACGACACTGGTGCACAAACCTACATGCTGACAGTACATTCATACACATAAAATAAATAAACAAATAAATAAAAATTTAAAAATATATAAAAAATAATAAATTAAAAAAAGATTTAAAAAAAAGAAACAGTAGAAAATCTGGCTACATGTGCCCAATCAGACCGAGGATTCTGGGCCTCCAGAGTAAGGAGAACCGAGGTAGAGGCTGTTTTGATGAGAAGCAAGATAGCATGTGTTTCAGAACTGGACTTTCCAGATTGGAGTTTTATCTCTACCACCTACAAGCAGTATGATAAGTGACTTACGCTCTTTATATTTAGGTCGGCTTATTGGTAGAGTGTAGCTAGTAATAGTTCCAGTCTTATAGGGCTTATGGGAGGATGAAATGAACTAATACATGTAAGTACTCAGAACATGAAGTGTTCTAGCATATAGTAGGTATTACTTATTAGCTATCACTTATTAGCAGAATTAGTACTAGTGTTATTCTGACCCCATGGCCTCATAGGATGCTGTTGGGTCATAGCAGGTTGCTGGTAAGCAAACCTTATTTCTCTGATTATATAGAGTCTTTNGGTATGTGTATGAATGTACTGTCTGCATGTAGGTTTGTGCACCTGTGTCATGCAATGCCGCGGGGGTCAGAAGAGGGTGTTGGATTCCCCTGGAACTGGAGTTAAAGACTGTTCTCAGCCGCCACATGGGTGCTGGGGATAGAACCCAGGTCCTCTGCAAGAGCGGTTGGCGCTCTTAACCACTAGGCCATCACTCCAGTCCCACAAAAGACTTTTATGACATCAAAAGGTGTGGGAATTTCACCTAACCAGCAAGTATACAGCTTTGCAGTAGATTCCAGCTGGGCATCTTCTCATGTAATTCAGTTCTGATACTGTTTACATGGAAATATCAGCAAATCACACAGATCAAGGGCAAAATTCCCAAGACTGTCCTCATTTTAGACTCAGTTATAAGCCCAGGGCTCTAAAACTACTCAATAACTAGCTACAGTTCAAGTTACTGTGGCCCCTCCCCATTCTATGTTGAATACTTTGTTCATGGAGCTCAGGGAAGTTGGCATTTATCACTTTATTGTAGAGGATATTTTATTTTAAAATTTACTTATTTATTTTTGATCTTTTCAGTGGTGGTACATGCCTTTAATCCCAGCATTCGGGAGGCAGAGTCAGGTGGATCTCTGTGAGTTCAAGGCTAGCTTGGTCTACATACTGAGTTCCAGGCCAGCTGGGGCTACAACAAGACCCTGTCTCAAAATAAATAAATAAATATAAAAAAATAAATAAATAAAAGGAAAAAAATATTTTTATGTGCATGGACTAGTTGCATGTGATGCTCAGGGAAGCCAGAAGAGGTTGTCAGATCCCCTGGAACTGGAGTTACAGATGGTTGGATATGAGTCACCACGTGGGTGCTGGGAATGGAATCTGAGTCCTCTCTAAAAGTAGCAAGTTGTTGATGGCCTAGCAGTTGAGAGCGCCGACTCCTCTTGCAGAGGACCTGGGTTCGATCCCCTGCACCCACATGACAGCTGAGAACCATCTTTACTCCAGTTCCAGGGGAATCCAACGGGGAATCTGACGCCCTCTTCTGACCTCCGCAGCACTGCACAACATGGGTACACAAACCTACATTCAGACAGTATGCTCATACACATAAAAAATAAATAGAAAGCGGGGCATGGTGGCGCATGCATTTAATCCTAGCACTTGGGAGGCAGAGACAGGCGGATCTTTGTGAGTTCAAGGCCAGCCTGGTCTATAGAGGGAGTTCTAGGACAGCCGGGGCTGCAGGGAGACCCTGTCTCGAAAAGACCAAATAAATAAATAAATAAATAAATAAATAAATAAATAAATAAATAAAGTCAATTCCCCAGGCCTGCTGGGGAATTTCGGGGTCCGACGGAAGGAATAGGGGTGAGAGGTGCAGAGTTAAAACACAGACCCTGGGAGTTGGGTGAATGCAGACAGAGGGCTAGCTGTCTCGGACTCGTTTATTGGGGGCAGGGTTAGGGGTTATGTACTGTTCGCTTTGCCGCTCTCCTCTTGTCTTCTGATTGGCCCAGGTCTGCAACTCAGCTGCTTTTATGGTCTCACTTGCCTAGGGCAGGTTAGGTTGAGGGACAAGCTCTGTGCATGCGTAATTCTCAGCATACTGACTACTACAAATAAATAATTTTTAAAAAAAGTTTAAAAAAATGTAGCAAGTGCTCCTAACCACTGAGACATCTTTCCAGCTCTACTCCTTGGTTTTTATATGGTTGCTAGGGATTACATTTAGGTCTTCATGCTCCCACAGCAAGGAGTCTATTCCTAGTCCTTTAGAGGGTTTCTTTAACTCCAAGACACAAAAGCAGGCAAGATTAGCCCAGCCTTGCTGAAAGGATGAGGTTTAGGTTCAGTGAGAGACCATGTCTCAAGGTAACAAGGCACAGAGCAATAGAGGAAGATAGCTGATGTCCAGCTCTAGCCTCCACTGCACACAAATAAGTCCTATCAACACACTGATGAGGGTGCAGCATGCTCTCGCACGTGCACGCGCGCACACACGCACACACACACACACACACACACACACATACACATACACACACACACACATGAATCTTCTAAAGACATTCAGAACCCTAAGTATTATTTTATTAGTTCTCATCAGAAGCCTCATGTGGAGTGTTTTGGCCCATTTCAGTCTGAGCTGGTGCCCTATACTCTGGCATATAGCTTCAGTCATTCTGGGACCGACTTTCACAATAACCATCTCCTGTGTGGATCTCCTATTTCTAGTGCTTAGATATATGCTCCCCCCTTTACTTTGGTAGAATCCATTCTCAGAGTCAAGAAAGGGAATATAGGAGATCACTAATTTAAAATCTTGAATGTCTGATGATCCCTTCATATTTGATTAATGTTAGGATTGGGAATAGATTTCTAGGTTGAAAATAATTTTTCTTCCAAGTTTTTCAAGAATTACCCCCAGTTTCCTATGGTTTCATTTGGGAATTCAGAGCCACAGATTTTAGGGCCTCCATTTGTCTCAAATTTCATAATTGTGTATGTATTAAGAGGATTTACAGAGCTGGAGAGATGGCTCAGTGGTTAAGAGAAACAACAGCTCTTGCAGAGGACCCGGGTTCGATTCCCAGCACCCACATGGCAGCTAAGAACCATCTTTAACTCCAGTTCCAGGGGAATCCGAGGCCCTCTTCTGACCTCCCCGGCATTGCATGACCCGGGCGCACCAACCTACATGCAGACAGTGTACTCATACACATAAAAATAAATTTTTTAAAAAGTCTTTGAAAAAAAATATTTACTTATTTTTTTCATGTTTGTCTCTACATGACTGTGTGAGAGAGAAGTGGGAAGGAGGGAGGGAGGGAGGGAGAGAGAGAAATGCCTATGTACATGCAGAGACCAGAAAAAGGCATCTGCCTGCCTGTGCCTCTGCTGGGATGAAAGGCGTGCACCACCACGCCCGGCTTGTTTTGATATGGTCTTTCTGTTGCCCCAGCTGGCCTGGAACTTGCTATGTAGACCAGGCTGGCCTCAATCTCTGTGTCAACCTCTGCCTCCTGAGTGCTGGGACTAAAGGCATATGCCACCACACTTGGCTAAATATAAAATATGTTTTTAAATTCATGTATATATGCATGTGGGTTTATGTGTACCACATCATGTAGTACCTACAGAGGACAAAGGGGTTTTTTGGACTCCCTGGAACTGCAGTTATAAGAGGCTGTGAACCAACTGAGTTGGATGCTGAGAGCCACACTTGGGTGTTCTGCAGAGAGCAGTAGCATTCTTAACTGCTGACCCATCTCTCCAGCCCTTGACTAGAGTTGTTTTTTTTTTTTTTTTTTTTTTTTT
>VZQC01003872.1:2210108-2249543 GCA_009823505.1 Rhizomys pruinosus
CTGTCGTAGTTTGTCTTCCATTGCTGTGACAAAACACTCTGACCAACACCAACTTGGGGAGGAAAGGGTTTATTCAGCTTACATCTCCCAGGTCACAGATCATCACTTAGGGAGCTCAAGGCAGGAACTCAGGGCAGGAACCTGGAGGCAGGAGCTGAAGCACAGGCCATGGAGGAGTGATGTTCACTGGCTTGCTCTCTACTGGCTTGCTCTCTGGCTCATGCCCAGCCTGCCTTCTTATACTGTCACTGCTCAACAATCAAGACAATACACCACAGATGTGGCCACAGGCCGATCCAATGGAGCCAATTGCCCAATCGAGGCTCCCTCAACCCAGGTGTGTCAAGTTGACACCAAAGCTATCCAGCACAATGCATTAGCCACAATATCTGAAAATGTAAATACTGTATAAGTAGTTGGTACAGTGTTTGGTTTAGGGAATAATGACAAGAGAAGTCTGTATGTCTTGTGTGTCTGTTTCTTGTCTATGTGACACACCATAGCTCATATGTGGAAGTCAGAGAACAACTTTGGCCTGGAACACTACAGCTTTTTGGTGATAGCGAAGTGTCCAAATTCTTCAGTACATTACTGAGCATCCATTTGGTGTGATCATCACCTTTGTGCTTGGACCCCAATATTATGGCCAGAGCTAGAGAGACTGGCATCGTCTTTCCTATGACAGTCCCTAGTAAAACATGAATGTCCATAGTTCTTAGAGGAACCCAACACAGCAAAATGATACTGAAAATAACTACTTTAAAAGTTCCTAACTTCTGCTGGGCATGGTGGCACATGCCTTAATCCCAGCACTAGGGAGGCAGAGGTAGGCAGTTCAAGGCCAGCATGGACTACAGAGTGACTTCCAGCCCAGCTGAGGCTACAGTTGAGACTTTGTCTCAAAAACACCAAAAAAAATAAAAAGTTTCTAACTTCTGTCATCTCCTTTTGTCACTTATATGACTATTTGATAAATGGAGGTTCAGGAGACTTTCTAAGGCACACATCTGTAAGTGACAGAGCTACAAGTTAAACTAGTCTTTTTTTTTTTTTTTTTTTTTGGTCTTTTTGAGACAGGGTCTCCCTTTAGGCCCAGCTGGCCTAGAGCTCACTATGTAGACCAGGCTGGCCTTGAACTCACAGAGATCTGCCTGCCTCTGCATCCCAAGTGCTGGGATTAAAGGCATGTACCACCATGCCTGGCTATTTACTAATTTTTATTTATGTGTCTGAGTGTTTTGCCTACATGTATGTAAGTGTACCACATATATTCAGTGTCTTCAGGGGCCAGAAGAAAGTGCCAGATCTCCTGGGGTTATAGACAGTTGTGGGCTGTTTTGGGGTACAGGGAACAAAACCTGGGTCTACCACAAAAGCAGGCAGTGCTCTTAACCACTAAGCCATCTCTCCAGCCCCAAGGAAATGATTTGTCGCTTAAGTCCAGCAGCATCCTTGATCTTTGTTATAGTTCACTTGCCATTCAGACACAGTCTCTATTTTTTTTTTTTAAATATGGAGCACCACAAATTTGCAGAGCTGAGCTGGGTGTGGTGGTGCACTCGAGAGGCTGAGGCAGGTGGATCTTTGTGAGTTCAAGGCCAGCCTGGTCTACAGAGTGAGTTCCAGGTCAGCTGGGGCTACAGAGAGACCCTGTCTCGAAAAGACAAAAAAAAAAAAAAAAAATTGCAGAGCTGGACTAATCTTTTCTGTATTGTTGCAGTTTTAGTATATGCGCTGCCAAAGCTAGCACTCTATTTTTTAAATTGCTTACCTATTCCCCTTATTTAAATTTCTCACCTTAAGTCAGAACCATTCCTGTGCCTGCTTTTTAGGATTCTTTAATCTGTTGTTAACTTAATCTAGCCAGCAGTGTCTTACATGGTTGTCCTAGTTTGTCTTCCATTGCTGTTACAAAACACTCTGACCAACACCAACTTGGGGAGGAAAGGGTTTATTCAGCTTACATCTCCTGGGTCAGTTCATCACTTAGGGAGCCCAAGGCAGGAACTCAGGGCAGGAACCTGGAGGCAGGAGCTGAAGCACAGGCCATGGAGGAGTACTGTTCACTGGCTTGCTCCCCTGGCTCATGCCCAGCCTGCCTTCTTATAAGGTTCACAACAACTTGCCCAGGGTGGCACCACTCATTGTGGGCTGGGCCCTCCCACATTGCCTGACAATCAAGACAATACTCCACAGACGTGGCCACAGGCCAATCCAATGGAGCCAATTCCCCAATTGCTCCCTCAACCCAGGTGTGTCAAGTTGACACTAAAGCTGTCCAGCACAGTGGTCCCCTGCATGTATCCTTTACTTGAATCAGGCAGCTCTGTTTCCTAAGTATATTTCAGGCCAAACCCATTCCTGTTTCTGGACTTGGGGTTGGAATTATTCTCAGTGAGCCTGGTCTAGAGTTCCACTCACAGCCTCCTGATAACTGTTAGCAGTACATACTCCTCTTCTGATTGGGTATCTCATGTTTGGACCTGACATATATGCACCTAGGTTTTACTACAGCATTGTTGCCTTTGTTAACTGTCTTATATGTCTTCCGTTGTACTCTAGTTTTCACATGTTCACATTTACCAGATTTTTTTTTTTTTTTTTTTTGGTCTTTTCGAGACAGGGTCTCCCTGTAGCCCCAGCTGTCCTGGAACTCGCTCTGAGACCAGGCTGGCCTTGAACTCACAAAAATCCACCTGCCTCTGCCTCCCAAGTGGTAGGATTAAAGGTGTGCGCCACCATGCCCGCATTTACCAGAATTTTAAGAGAAACCAGATCCCTCACATGCCTAGCATAATCCTTGATATTCTTTAAATACTAGTTATTCCAATAACTATACCCATGTGACAGTTCACTCTGGTGATGATGATGGTCCAAACAAATACGAGTTTTCCTGAAAATGCATCTGGGTCTCCATTAATATACCTGAGCTAGATATGGTGGTACACGTCTGTAATCTCAGCACTTGGAAGGCAGAAGCAGGAGGATCTCTGTAAGATCAAGGCCAGCTGGGGCTAGAGGGAGACTCTGTCTAAAAAAAAAAAAAGATTTTTACATTTTCCTCTTCTCTGCCTTTGTTTTGTACATTTCCCTCTTCTCTGCCTTTGTTTTGTACATTTTCTTCTTATCTACCTTTGTTTCGTAACAGGCTGTTGATGATGTGAAGAAAGGTTACATTAAAGCAGAGGAAAAGTCATATCAGTTACAGAAGCTATATGAACAAAGGAAGATGGTTATGGTAAGTGTGATTCCCCAAATATTTTTCTAAAATCCTCCCCCATTACCTCTTTTGTTTTTTTTGGTTTTTCGAGACAGGCTCTCCCTGTAGACCAGGCTGGCTTTGATCTCACAGAGATCTGAATGCTGGAATTATCCCCATTTTCTCTCTCTCTCTCTCTGTCTGTCTGTCTGTCTTTTTGAGACGGGTCTCCCTTTAGTCCCAGCTGTCCTGGAGCTTACTCTGTAGACCAAGCTGGCCTTGAACTCACAGAAATCCGTCTGCCTCTGCCTCCCGAGTGCTGGGATTAAAGGCGTGCGCCCCCACGCCTGTCTCCCCATTATCTCTAAACCTCTTGTTCTAGTCATTTTTGAAAGGCTCTATGAGGGGAGGAGCATGTACACTTTGACGCAGAATCTGTTTTGTTCCTCCATTTATTTTACTAGAAACTTAAATTGTGATATGCAAGTATATAATCTTGTTAATAGACAAATGTGTAGAGCAAAGCCAGGAGTGCTGGAGGCAGAAGGATCAAGGTCACCCTGAGCTGTATAACAGATTCAAGACAAGTCTAGGTTACATGAGACACCTTCTCAAAACAACGGCTGCTCTTGCAGAGGACCCTGGTTTAATTCCCAGCACCTATCTGGCAGCTAACAACCATCCACAACTCCAGTTCCAGCCGGGGAATCCAACACCTTCTTTGGGCCTCCATGGTCATTGTATAACATGGGTACACTTATATACATGCAGGCAAAGCACTCATACACTGGCCAGGCGTGGTGGCACACCCTTTAATCCTAGCACTGGGGAGGCAGGGGCAGGCAGATCTTTGTGAGTTCCAGGACAGCTGGGGCTCCAGGGAGACCCTATCTTGAAAACACCAAAAAAAAAAAAAAAAACCAACAAAAAACTAGCATTTAGATTTTAGATTTTATTTTACTTATTTATTCAAAAGCAAGTCTCAAAGCCCAGGTTAGCCTGAAGCTTGATATATAGCCTAAACAGCCCTGAAACTCACAATCCTCCCGTTATAGCCTCCTGAATATTTGGGATCTGCTGTCATGCTTGGGTTTAGATTTTTATATGTTTTTATTTTTATTATTTAGGGGAGTGGTTTAATTTAAAGTCTCATCATGTAACTCAGGCTAGCCTTGACCCTAAAATGACCTTCTTGCATCAGTCTCCCAAATGCTTGGGCTACAGGTATGTTACCATGTTCAGTTAGGTTTTTAACATTGCAAATTATTTCAGTTGTGGTTTGGCAAGATTCTTTCTTTCATACCTTTTTCTGCTGTTGTTTAGACATTTATGCTCAGTGGTGCTTTTGGTATGTGGGATACCCTATAGTTGTAATGTTTGGGTTAGCAGCTACTGGCTTTGTGTGGCTGTTTAATTCTAAATTTAAAATTGTTTAAAATTCATTTCTTTAGTTACAGTAGCCACATTTCAAGTGCTAACAGCTGTGTGGTTGGTGGGTGCTGAGCTGATGATGTAGGGTTAGAACGTTTTTAGCATCACAGAGAGTTCTGTTGGACAGGGCTGCTGATGACATTTCTTAAATGTTTAAAATTAGTTTTTAATTTGCATCTTCCATAAATACAGTAATGGAAATTGTCAAAAATAAAACTGGTAGGGTTGGAGAGAGAGAGATGGCCGAGCGGTTGAGAGCTCTGACTGCTCTTGCAGAGGACCCGAGCTCAATCCCCAGCACCCACATGGCGGCTGAGAACCGTCTTTGGCTCCAGTTCCAGGGGACTCTGACACCCTCTTCTGACCTCCGAGGCATTGCACAACACGGGTGCACAAACCTGCATGCAGACAGTACATTCATACACATAAAAAATAAACAAAATTTAAAAAAAAATTTAAAAATAAAAGAAAACTTAAAAAAAAAAAAAACTAGTAAAGAATACTTACACTCCAAGGATGGTGGTGTACGTCTTTAATCCCAGCCCTTGGGCAGCAGAGGCAGGTGGATCTCTGAAAGACTGAGGCCAGACTGGTTCACATCATGACTTCCAAGCAAGAAAGAATACTTATGAAAAATTTTCAGTCATAGCATAATAAAAACCGAAAATCTGGATTTAATCAGAATTGATCTCTGTTTTGAAATCATCTCTAGACTAAAGACTATGGTTTCAGAATCACCTAGTTAAAAGCTGAAGTGAAAGGTTGAGGAGATGCCTCTTGTGGTACAGGGCTTCCAGTGCAAGCATGAGGACCCGGGTGCATTCCCCAGAACCCACGTAAATAATCTGGGTGTAGTAGCACTGGCTCGAAATCTCAGTGCTGGGGAGGCAGAGACAGGTGGATCTCAGGGCCTCACAGGTGTGCTCCAGCCAAGTGACAGGAAGTAGAGGGTGGACAAAAAGCGAGGGCAGCCTATAAAATTCATCTCCCTGTTGACCTGCTTTCTTGAGCTCCACTTCTTGAAGGTTCCACAACCTTCCAAAACTTCAGTGTCATCAGCTAGAGGCCAAGTGTTCAACACATGAGCCTATGCTGGGCATGCGATACTCAAACCACAACCTCCAGTACTGAGTAGCTAGTCAGGTAGAGCTAGGATTTCGACATGGGATTTGAACTTCAGTGCATGTTTCTTCTGGCATGGAAGGAAAGAGGGTGGGACCCAGTGTCCTTTATTTCCAGGTTGCACAGGGAAGGCCACAGTAGAATAACTATCCCGAAGGCACAGAGTTCTAGATATGCAAAGTTTCGCATCTTTTCTCACCAGTTTGTGTGCTTTGAAAGTACATGTGGAAGGCAAGAAGCAGGCGGATCTCTGAGTTCAAGGTCAGCCTGGTCTACATAAGGAGTTCCAGGCCAGCTGGGGCTACAGGGAGTCTCTGTCTCAAAAAGACCCCCCCAAAAAAAAATTAATTAAAAAAATAAAAACCAACAACAATAATAATGATGATGATGCAGAAGTAGAGCAAGGTGACAGAAGGAGAAATGAGAAAAATGATGCTGTTGAAGTGTGCGGTGCGTCTGAATTCACCACCTCTTTATCCCTGCTACCCTTTCATAATTTTTCATCTTCAAAGTTGCTATTATTTTGACAAAGTAGGAATACAAAGTAGGAAGGGTGAGGTTCCCCAGGGCCTATAAGCCCTTAAGGGTAGTAGCAGTGTTTTAAGTGTCATTGACCCATAGCACAGCCATAGATTGCCTTGTGTCCTTTTTGTGCCTGTGTCATTTCTTTTTTTTTTGAGACAGGGACTCCCTATAGCCCCAGCTGTCCTGGAACTCACTCTGTAGACCAGGCTGGCCTGGAACTCACAGAGATCCACCTGCCTCTGCCTCCCAAGTGCTAGGATTAAAGGCGTGCGCCACCACACTCGGCTTAAAGATGGTTCTTAGCCACCATGTGGGTGTGGGAGTCGAACCTGGGTCCTCTGCAAGAGCAGTTGATGCTCTTACCCACTGAGCCATCTCTCCAGCCCCATGCCTGTGTCATTTCTTTTCTCCAGCACTCTGCACATGCCACCAATGCATGGCCTGAGCTTGTGTGACATTCATGTGGGGGATGGAGGCTCAAGTTTATATGCTTGTTTCCCAGGCAACCCTTGAAAGGATACCAGGTCAGAGACCGTAAATCTTCATTTCCTCTTTTATCCTCCTTTACCTGTGTCTCTTCTGCTTTCCTTCTTTTCTGCCTTTTCTTTTCTTTCTCTCTCAAGAGTAGTGAGTTGACTTAAAGAGTGACCAGCTTTACCTGTACAGGAGAGGGCACAAAGCTGGGCAAGCTCACTCTTCAGAGTCCTCATCTCTCTGACTTTATCTTGTGAGGGTCACATATGTCACTTGATTTGGGTCCAGATGCTTTATAAGGAAGCATATCTTCTTAGTTTCATTTTTTTCTTTCTTTTTTCTTTTTCTTTTGTCTTTTTGAGACAGGGTCTCCCTTTAGTCCCAGCTGGCCACTATGTAGACCAGGTGGGCCTTGAATTCACAGAGATCCACCTGCCTCTGCCTCCCAAGTGCTGGGACTAAAGGTGTACGCTACCACGCCCAGCAAGTTTCATTTCTTATGGCTGTGATAACGTCCCCTAACAGAAGCTTAATGGACAGGGAGTTTGTTTTAGCTCATAGTTCCCTGGTACGTCCGTTGTTCAGGGAAGCCAAGGCAACAGAAACTTGACGCAGCTGGTCACATCACAGCCTCACTCAAGAACAGAGAAAAATGAATTAACACGTGTGTCCACTCAACTCCCCTGTTCTTTAAATGCATTTGTTTTGTCTTTTTGAGACAGGGTCTCCCTACAGTCCCAGCTGTCCTGGAACTCACTTTGTAGACCAGGCTGGCCTTGAACTCACAGAGATCCACCTGCCTCTGACAGTGCTGGGATTAAAGGTGTTCGCCACCACGCCCGGCAATTCCCCTTTTCTTTTACACAGCCCAGGACCCAAACCCAGGAACGGTGCTGCCCACATTTAGGCTGGCCCTTCCCACACCAGCTTATTCATACCGTCCCCCTCGACAGGCATGCAGCACAACCCAGTCTAGACAGCTCCTCGCAGAGACTCCTTTCTCAGTCAATTCTAGATTGTGTCAAGTTGACAGTTAAAATAACTGGAGACCCAGAGGGAAAAGGGGTCACTTAGGAAATAGTTGTTACTGATGAAAGGCCTGAGGTTCTGGTTCTGGTTCTAGTTGTGCTATTTCTGACCTGTGATCTCAAGGTAGTAAGTCTTCCCTCACTCTGGGTTCTGTAAAATGTCTAGTTTTTCAGTTAAACATTTTATGGGTATGAGATGTGAAATAGCTTAATCTTTATTGTTGAGGTCATGGTAACTTTTTTGTTTTTGTTTTTAAAGGCAGTGTCTCTATGTAGCACTGGCTGGCCTGGAACTCGCTATGTAAATCAGACTGGCCTTGAACTCACAGAGATTCACCTGCACTTGGCTCCTGAGTGCTGCCGTGCCTGGCAGAAATCTTTGTAACTTTTCATTAGAGAAGAGATGGGGAGAAACTGTTAGAAGGGCAAAGTAGCTTTCCATTCCTTAAGTTCAGTGGAAGGAGAGGCCACGCTGGATGCCGTAGTGAGTTCGTGTCTTGTTCTGCTGCTCTTGGTTACAGTATTCCTTCTGCTGTTGCATTTTTGTTCTGTCTTTAAGTGGAGACATGGGGATAAAGGGTGGCCAGAGGCCCGGCCTAGCTAGGTCTTCAGGTGGTTGGCGAGAATACTGGGTCCAGCCTAGCAGCCCTTCACTCTGCCTCAGCCTCTTCCCAACACTGTTTTCCCCTTTATTTTCTGTTTTGTTTTGTTTTGTTTATTTGGTAGTACCTCAACATGCTAAGGACTTGTGAGGGCTACAATGAGATCATCTTCCCGCACTGTGCCTGTGACTCCAGGAGGAAGGGGCACGTCGTCACAGCCATCAGCATCACGCACTTTAAACTTCACGCCTGCACTGAGGAGGGGCAGCTGGAGGTAAGAGTGCAGCGTGGGGCCGGGCCGGGGCTTTGCCGGGGGCACTCTGATAGCTTCGATACTTACTGTTTAGTTCCTCCGTGTGGGGCAAGTGAAATCAGAACTCTTCTGATCGAGGTTGAGTCATCCGTGTCCTTACTTCACTGGCGCATTCCACCAAAGCACTCTTTTTGTTTTTTAAATTGCTTTGTGTGTGTATGAAGGGCGGTGTATATTTTGTGTGGCTGTGCACATGCCAAGGTGCGTTGAGGTCAGAGGACAGCTCAGTGAAGTTGCCCTGGAAGGTAGGAGAGGACTGGCCCTTGTCTTTTGTCACAGACTTTTTCCTGAAACATTTTTATTCTGCTGTCTAGCTCAGAATCCCTTTATCTTAGCTCTCCAGTACTCAGACATAAATTATAGACCTTACTCTGATGTTCTTGGTTGTTTAGAACCAGGTAATAGCATTTGAATGGGATGAGATGCAGCGATGGGACACAGACGAAGAAGGAATGGCCTTCTGCTTTGAATACGCACGAGGAGAGAAGAAGCCCCGATGGGTTAAAATCTTCACACCATATGTGAGTGGGAGATGGGGAAGCACATGGAAAGGAGACTGGGCTTTGAAACGTTTGAAATAAATTCTAGTGGGAACTAAAGCAAAAATAGCACAAACCTGGGCCGTGGGATCAAACGGGTTCTCATCTCGAGAGAACTGCTTCTCCCCATTGACTCTCCATAGTGTTCGTGTGGCCCCTGCCTGCATGCTTTTGGTCTTTAGTTGGTGACCATAAAAACAAGGTCTGCATAGTGAGTTCCAGGACAGCCTGAGCTCCACAGAGACCATGTCTTTAAACAAAAAAATCAGCAACGACAACAACAAAAAAACCCAAGGACTGTTTTGACATTTTGACTGGTAAGGGCCTGGCAGATTCCCATCCTGTATGTGTCATAGCCACCACTAGAAGGAGCTAGAGAACAGTAGATCATCAGGACTGTGCTTTGTGGTGCTTGTCAGGGTTTGCTGTAGACTGAATGGATTTGAAAGATGGGGTGATAGAGCAGAGAGGTTCAAAGGCATGGCCTTGTGTGTCTGGTCTTGGGAAGTTAGTGAGTATTGCTACTTCTCTTTTCAGTTTAATTACATGCACGAATGCTTTGAGAGGGTGTTCTGCGAGCTCAAGTGGAGAAAAGAGGTAATTCTAAAGAATTTTGAATTAACTTTTTTTTTTTTTTTTTTTTTTTTACAATTTATAGGCCCCATGGCCAAATGCTTGGGACCCTCACCTTCATTTCTGTCTTTCTAGGAATATTAGTTAGAGACTGATTATCCATGTGAGCCAGGACATTGTCCCAGCGAGGCTGGCCTCTGGATGGTGAATGGGCTGTGCACAAAGCCCTGCTTCTCCCCTGTCTAGAGGGCGGACTGGCTGCAGGCTCCCCCGTCATAGGCGGACTGGCTGCAGGCTCCCCCGTCATAGGTGGACTGGCTGCAGGCTCCCCCGTCATAGGTGGACTGGCTGCAGGCTCCCCCGTCTCTCCTGACTTCATGGACCCTCTTCTGCCTGTGTTTCTTTTTTTTAATCAAATAACCCTCCGTGTTGCTCCTGAGCCAGGAGGGCATCTGTCCTGAGTTTTAGCCACCTGACTGGATAAGTTGTGATAGAGTCTTCAGAATAACCAAGAATGTGTATGTGGGGGAAATTTTTTTGCTATTGCTCTTGTAGGTGCCAGTGGTGAAACAGAATTTAGAAGACTCTATCTAAAACTTAGCTATTCTCAAAGAAAATCAGAGAGTGAAGGTAAAGTTAGTGACATGAACATTTGTGTTCTTATTACAGTAGAAAGAACACCGGGCTCTGGGAATCGTGCAGGGTTTCTCCTAGCTTTCCTTTGTCTGTAATTTTAGGTGAATCGACCTCCGTAGATCTGAGTTTTCTCTTTTGTAAAAATAGAAAGACTGAGCCAGGGGAGAATATTCAGGGTCCTCCAGGCTCTCGGAGGCTCTAGATGGGAAGTTAGGTCAGGCCGGGCCGGCCACGTGTGTCTGAGGGTGTCTCCAGAGAGGAGAGGACACGGCTCCTCAGTAACCCTTCTCCTTTTTTTCCTTTCAGAATATTTTCCAGATGGCGAGGTCACAGCAGAGGGATGTGGCCACCTAGCCTTCCCTCACCTTCTCCCTTCTCCCTGCCCTCATGCGCTATTCCTTTCATCTCCCATGTCAGACAGAGTAACCATTAGCATAAAGAAAAAGGAAAGAAGTCATTCTATTCAAAGTCCCTAAGCTAAATATTATTAATAACTCCCTCTGAATTTCATCTCTGGAACTGAGCTGGTAGAAAATGACAGGATGGTTAGTACCAGAAGTCCACTAAGATAAGACAAAAATAAGCCCAATCAACTCGCCAAAGGTATCTTTGTCCTTTTACCTGGGCCTCATACCAACAGACTCTCCTTGTACTATATTTTTAAAACTGGAACTATGAACTCCATCCATTTGCACTGTTCAAACATATATATGTATGTATGTAAAAATTATATATACACAAATTAGCTGCACGTATATACATATATATTTCTTTTTAAATTTCATATTGATGGCAGTACATTTTTTAGCTTGTGTTTTTACACACCTTTCACTAGAATTCATGACCTCTCTCTTGCTCTCTTTATTTTGAAACAAACTTTAAAAAGGAAAAAAAAAAAAAACTTACAGGGAAAATACCTCTCCTCGTGAAGGACTCGAAAGTTTACAACCTGCTTGGGTTTTTTCCCCACCTTTTTTGCATTGAGTACAGTTTCTGGCTCATGATTTGCCAGAGTCTGAGGAGCAAGAAGTGTAGTGTCTTTATTGTCCAAGAGTATTTTGAGGAGAAAGAGGCAATTTCTCCAGAGTAGTGAGACTGCAGATCTACAGGAGCCAAGAGACTCGCCATGGTCTCCTGATTCCAAGAGATTTTCCGGGTTTTCCTAGTCTGTAACTCCTACTCATCTTGCTAGTCCATTCTGCATCTCCTTCCTACTTCCTTAGGGTCCTTTATGTGCTTCATTTCAACTGGTCTAAAACTGTTGAGGGGGCTTAGGAGGCTGATACCATAGGAACTTAACACTCTGTGATGGTAATACCATCTCCTTGCTCTTCTGTGGCAGGGGCAGTATTAGGGACTAGGACTAAAGCTTGTTATCTCAGGCACAAAGGTTGGATATAGGAAGGAAAAGGAAGGTAGCAATGATTTGTATATATATAAGGGTTTTGCCTCCTCCATTCCTGATCTGTAATGCACATTCTCTGTGACTTCCTTAAACAGCTGTGTTGGGGAGGGCCTCAGGTAAATTTAGAATGGGTCCGGGTCTCTATCAGCCAAACTATAGTCCTGTTCATGCCGGCTCAGGGCCCAGGAAGGAATGGGGATATGGTCAGTTTTAGTCGGATCTCCAACCTTACTTCAAAGGAGACTGAAGGGAAATCTCACAAAGTGTTCCTTATGGGGGCCGGGATGTGGCTCAGTTGGAAGAGTGCTTGACCGACATGCATGAAGCCCTGGTTCCCTCCCTGTACCACGTAAATCTGGGTCCAGCAGAGCACACCTGTAAATCCACCTCACGCCTGGGGGGTGGGAGCAGGAGGACCAGAAGCTCAAGTCTGTCCTTGGCTGCATAGGAAATTCAAGGCCAGCCTGGGCTCCGTAAAACCCTGTCTCAAAAATAAAGCAGAAGCCAGGTGTGGTGGTGCATACCTTTAATCCCAGCACTTGGGAGGCAGAGGCAGGTGGATCACTGTGAGTCATGGGCCAGCCTGGTCTACATATTGTGTTCCAGGCCAACAAAGACTACAGAGTAAGACCCTATCTCAAAAACAAACAAAGAAAACTAAATAAATAATGAAAAATAAAAGAAGACGTTCTCATCCGTTCTTACAGTTAGACCTTCTAAGACCCAAAAGCTGCATCCCAGGGTCGAGGCCAGGTCCAGGGCTGGCACTAGGGTAACGTTCTCAGACCTTTAGTTCTAGCGCTCTTGCATATGGCACACTAGCCTAGATGCAGTTAAAACACCTTTGAAACTCCCTCCACACTTTACCTTCCAGATAGAAATCTCTAAAGGATGGCCCCCGTGGCTTTGTGTCCGCAGCAGGGAGCCAGAACTGATGGACTCAGCTTCACTGAGCAGTTCTGGGCTTGGTTTAAAGTTTCTCTTCTGTACCATGGTTCTGTGGATCATTATGAGATCACTTTTTTGCCTCTGGTACTCCAGTAGCCACTTGTCCCAGAAGGTGTGCATGCTACAGGGCAGTCTCTTCAAACCCATGGAATCACAAGGTCCAAGACATAAAAATGCTGAGTGTTCTAAGTCCCAGAAAGTAATCCTTGACATGAAGGCTATAATCCAGGATCATCTCCTCTTGGCTTAAATGAACTTAATAGCAGATCAAAGGACCTAAAAGGGGATGTGTTCATTCCTACCCCAAGATGCTTTGGGTACAGATTTATTCAAAGTGTAAAAATGGCAATGTGCCTGTTCCTCCTAGGGAGAGGCATAACAAACTCGTCTGCCACAGCTCAATGCGACCTCCAGAGAAGAGACACCGGGTTTGGAGGCCCTCAAGAATGAGCCCCATAGGTGGTCGGCCAGTTCCCAGCATCTGTGTAGGCACAGCTTCTACTTGAGGCTGCCTCACTTAATGAAGCACCCACCTCTGTCAAGGAGATGGAAAGAGGGAGACCCCAGAGGCTCAGAGCAGGCCTTCTGTCTGGAGGCAGCAGTCACTGTGGCCTAGAGGCGCCCAGGCTCAGGCTCATCTTTGCATGAAGCCCCTTTCCCTGCACTTCCTTTTCTCTAATCCCTACTAGGTTTCTTAGTTCTGGCTTCTGCCCAGGAAGGCATCTACCCAATCTTGTTTTGCAGTTTGTCTCTGAGAAGGGTTCCCTGTCCAGCTTCACCCCAGCAGGATCTTCTTGATCTCCATTGTTCCTCCACCTGGAGTTTCTATTCTCTGAGGTCAAAGCTCAGAACTTTTTATGGAACAGGAAAATATTTAGGCCCTGAGAAACCTACCCCTGTAGGAAGTTCCCTCGCAGGCTCTGAGCTGCCCTCTTTCTGTTTTATCCTAGTCTCCATTGTTCTGCTCTCCCCTTGCCCTAGGCTTAAGCTCAGCACAGCTACAGATTTACGGCTGTCAGGACAGCTGAAGCCGGGACAGAGCTCTCTGGGAGGAATCAGATAATGACTTCAGCATCTTCCTGCTGCCCATTTGGTCTCAGCCTGTAGTTGCCTGGGCCATGGTTTGGGGTTACCCCCTTTTATAGCTCCAAACCCAGCGGTTGGAGCAGCAAAACGGGGCACTGACAAGAGGCGACATCCTGTCACCTCAGAATCTGCCACCTTAAGGACCAAGCCCCCAGAAGGCAGTTTTCTGAAGGAACCTGGCGTGAGGTGGCCTGAAGTCTCCGGGACTAGAGTGCCTCTCTGCCCGCTTCATTGTGCTGTGTGCTGAGATGGACTCAGCAGAGGGTCAGCTCACTACTGCACCTTCACCAGCTTCTTGGGTCACTTTAGCACCTTTTGGAGGAGGGACATTGTGGTGGAACACTCAGAGATGGAGGGAAAGAGAATATAGGGGTGCTTCCTTAGCCCTCCGTCTTCCACTTGCACCTGCTGTCTTCCTTTTAGTCTGAATTCTGAGTACCATGCCACACTTCTTTCACACCAGAACAACAGCAATTCCTTCTCATCAGTGACTGAGGGTGTATGGGACGTTTAGGGCTCTGGGAAGGAACCAGACTGAAGAGGGATGATAGGGGTAGGAGCAGCTGGCCAACTGTTAACCGTGGATACCAGTTTCATGTCATGCCCCCTTTTTAAGCTGGGCTTCAGTTTTTCCCAGGCCATGCACACTTTTAATTTATTTGAGAGAAACTCTAATTGTATTTTCACTGCAGTAGCTTGTATTTTTTATTTGTGATTTGAGAAATGTGAAGAGAAAATACGCAGACACATAATGGCTAACAGTGTTTCTTTCATTCCTTGTTGTAGAGCTAACCACTCTAAAATTGTTTGGTAATGTCACTTAGTGTAATTAATTGTAACATATTCTTTTAAATAAATTGATTTATTGATGAAACAATTCTTTGGTTTCCTAGACTACAAATCCTTTGGGTTGTGTGGGAAGAATTACAGAGGGACCTTTGAGATTTCAGTTAAAATGGCCAGTGTGAAAAGAACCATCTAATAATCTTCTGAAGTAACTAGGGAGCTAGGAGATGGAGGAGCGGGAAAAGGACCTCTAGTCCCAGTAACTCCCCTGAAAAGTCCATCTTCTCCCTCAGCTCTTGAGAGTTTATTGAGCCCTCGTGCACCAAATCTTGTGACCATTCATAGGACTCCTTTACCAGCCGAGCACCAATAAAGTGTGGCAGAGCCTTTGGGACATAGCATTACACCCCTCACCTGAGCCCCAGCATGTGTATGCCTTTCACTTTTAAGAAACTTTTTATATCACCTCTAGCGAGTGCCCAGATGGAGCAGGCACACTGGGTGGCTTCATGCTGTCTGATCAGGCCTGAGGGTAAGGGGGGTTCACCATCCTTGCCCTCACACAGGAAGCTTGGCTGCCAGGCCAGTCCTACTCAGAGGAGAACCTGCCCTCTGTCTCTGAGTCTCTGGGCAGAATTTGCTCTAAAAAGCTCAGCATTTGTAGGAGTTAGACATTTTTGTGTTGTTTTATAAAGCTTCATTTCTTAGTATTTTTATAACCCTGACCACCACATGCTTCTGATCTTGGTTGGCTGTGATAGCAAGGACCACCTAGTGTGACATTTCATTTGGCAAATTGAGAGGGACATCATTCACAGTCCCATTTACCCAGCCATCAGCACTGAGTATTTGAAATGTGATGAAATTCTGTGTCAGTGACTAGACATTTACAATTTTTTTTCCTGTTTAACAAGGAAAAGATCCATAGAAAACTGGAAAATAGAGTTATAGAATTAGAGTTACAGAGGTCAGAGTCAATACACATTTATTAGATAGCTGTGTATGGGGCATTTGTCAGAAACTGCAGCAGCTACAGACATGTGCAGAGCCCCACAGAGGAGTGAGGTGCAGTGTGATCATAACAGAGTGGGAGATCTCAGTCTATGAGGACAAGAACAAAAGGCCCAGGTGTGGTGACGCACGCCTGGAACCCCAAGACTCAGGAGCAGGGGCAGGAGGATCGGGAGTTCAAAACCAGCCTCAGCTACACAGCAAGTTCAGGGCTACGTGAGACCCAGTCTCAAAAAGACAAAAAAAAAAAAAAAAAAAAAAAAAAAAAAACGATATTTAGGGTGAATTCTTTAACATGAGCAGGGTTTCATTGAGCAGAGGTCAAAATACCTATTATTGAGCCATTACATACCAGACACTGCAATAATGGAGAATGGAGAAACCTAGGTACAGAAGACCAGTCTTGTCCAGGGAATGATGAGCAGTTCTGTCCAGTGACACATAGGGCATATAGAAGAAGGAAGTAGAAAGTAGGAGGACTTTTTTTTTTTTTTTCAGTCTTTTCGAGGCAGGGTCTCCTGTAGCCCCAGCTGTCCTGGAACTCACTCTGTAGACCAGGCTGGCCTTGAACTCACAAAGATCCACCTGCCTCTGCCTCCCAAGTGCTAGGATTAAAGGCGTGCACCCCCACACCCGGCTGAGGACTTTTTTTAAATACGTGTATGTGCGCGTGTGTGTGCGTGTGTAAATGTGCATGTGCCATATTGCACATGTGGAGGTCAGAGAACAACCTGCAAGACTTGGTTCTCTCCTTTCATCATGTGGGTTCCAGGGATCAAATGCAAGTTATCAGGCTTGGCAGCAAGTGTCCACCCAGCCATCTCTGTGGTCCTTTGTTTTGTATGAGTGTGAGCCTTTAAATCTGGTGCTTTCTATCGGAAGAAAATTGTTTTGTTTTGTTTTTTGGTCTTTTTGAGACAGGGTCTCCATGTAGCCCCAGCTGGCCTGGAACTTTCTATGTAGACCAGGCTGGCCTTGAACTCTCAGAAACATGCCTGCCTCTGTCTTCTGAGCGCTAGGGTTAAAGGTGTGAACCATCACGCTCGGTGTGTTTTGTTTTTCTAGCTGCAGTTTAAACAGCTGATGCTTCAGGATACACTATTGACAGAGGTCATTTAGGAGACTGGTATGATTATTCAAGAAGTCAACACTGATAATTAAAGGAAAGAAAGGATATGAGAAAAATTAAGATAAAATCTTTGATGATTTAATAACTGAGTTTACATGAGAGGAGTAAAAGGCTCCCAAAGTCTCATTGTCTGTGTGACTAGAAAATCCAAATCTTTAAGAGCTGAGCCAAGCACGATGTGCACACCTATGATGCAGACCCTTGGGGAGGGGAGGCAGGGAGATCGGGAGTCGAAGATGGTTTTTAGCCATATAGCAAGTTCAAGGCTAGCCTGGGCTACATGAAACCCTATCCCCAAAACAAAACAAAGAGCAACAAAAAACCCAAGATTTGGGAGAAAAGTGTTTTACCATTGGACTGTAAGATTTAGTCACAGGTGGGAAACCCAGTGTGAATGTCCAGTGATCATTTCTTTAAGAGATTTGTGTGTGTGTGTGTGTGTGTGTGTGTGTACACAGGCGCACCTGTGCCTGTGTAAATTTCTGTGCACCACATCCATGCAGGAGCAAGCAATGGCCAAAAGAGGGTATTGGGTCCCTGAAACTGGAGTCACGTGATTGTGAGCTGCCATGTGGGCGCTAAGATCTGAACCTAGGTCCTCGGCAAGAACAGTAAAACTGTTGAGCCCTAATCCAGCCCCCAGTGGTCATTTCTAAGTAGCTTCTGTTATTCTGGGCACCTGTTTAGAATCGTAGAGATATAGCAGTAAACAAAGCCTATGAATGTCAATGAGTATCGGTGATCTAACTCAGAATTGCCTCTGGCTTCTTTGGGGAATGTGTATAGGTGAGAAGACAGGGAGGAATGTGGTTACTACACCCTCAGGAGGCAGCGGTGTGGACAGTGATCATAGTAATGGAGCCACTGCGGTGTGAGTAGGTAGCTGAGTGGTGTGTTTTAGAGGGAGACCCGTTGGGTCTTTACAGTTTGACTAACTTGAGAAACTAAGGTGGGAGGTTATGGGTTTAAGCCCACCCTGTCTCAGCTACCCCTTCCTAAACATAATAGGAGAAAGATTGTAATCCTAGATTTGGACATGAGTGGATATATATCATGCTGGTTACTAACCAGGAAGACTAGGGGAAAGGTAATATAAAATTCAGTCCAGGGGAAAAGTGAGGGGCACGTGGCAGGGACTTGTTTTTATTGAGCAGGTAAGATCCAATGCATTGGAGGGAAATTCATTCTGACAGCTGACAAGAGGAAGCTGCATCTTTGGAGAAATAGACTGGAGAGAGCCCGGCATGGTAGTACACACCTGTAATTCTAGAACTTAGGAGGTGAGGCAGGAGAAGCAATAGTTCAAGGGCATCCTTGGCTACATAAAGAGCTGGAGATCAGCCTGGGTTACATGAGAACCAGTGTTAGAAAACGGAGAGTGGGAAGGCAGGATGGCCCAGTGGGTAAAGGTGCTCGCCCACCAAGCCTGATGACTTGATTCAATTCCCAGGCACCACATGGTGGAGAGAACATACATGCACACACACACAAAGTAAGTTTAAAAAAATAGAAAACAGGGCTTTTCAAAAAATTTTTATTTATTATTTATGTGTATGAATGTACTGTCTGCATGTAGGTTTGTGCACCCGTGACGTGCAATGCCGTGGAGGTCAGAAGAGGGTGTCGGTTTCCTCTGGAACTGGAGTTCTCCTGGAATTGGAGTTACAGACGGTTCTTAGCCACCATGTGGGTGCTGGGGATCGAACCCAGGTCCTCTGCAAGAGCAGTCTCTCCAGCCCAGAAAACAGGGCTTTTATAAAAACAAGGACCTTGGGTCAGGGTTTTTCTTTTTTATTTTGGTCTTTTTGAGACAGGGTCTCCCTGTAGCCCTAGCTGTCCTGGAACTCACAAAGACCTGCCTGCCTCTGCCTCCCAAGAGCTAGGATTAAAAGTGTGTACCACCATGCCCGGCTAGGGTTTTTCAAGTTGTATTTGGAGAGTGAGGCTTGGGCACAAGGGAGATTCCTTCACCCTCAAATACAGAAAGCAAAGCAGTGAAGAGTTGAGATGTTAACATGAAAGAAGGTCATTGACGCTCTGGGGGGCAGAGGCCAGGGCTCTCTGAGTGCAAGGCCAGCCTGCTCTACATAATGAGGTCCAGGACAGCTAGGGACACAGGGAGACCCTGCCTCAAAAAAAAAAAAAAAATCCATGATTCTCAAGTCAGCAAAGTTCACTGGCCAGTGGTGACACCTGCTGTGCACATATCCAAGCTCTAGAAGTCCAGGAAGGATGAGAAGACATGGAAGGCCTCATTCAGGCCTCGCTTCCCCTGGCGAGTTCTCACAGCTCAGCTTCCATAGCAGGATCATTTTCCTTATTGTTTCTTTTCAGTTCTCAAATGTACCAACTACATGCTTCTGCCTCAGGAAGTTGGTAGAAACATAATGAAGCTAGCCACTGGTTTGTAAGAGCTGAGACGACACCAGGAGAAAGGGGGCACACGCACGTCACTCTGTGAGAAGACACACAAACAGGTCACTCTGTGAGAAGACACAAGCAGGTCACTCTGTGAGAAGACACACAAGCAGGTAACTCTGTGAGAAGACCCACAAACAGGTCACTCTGTGAGAAGACACACAAGCAGGTCACTCTGTGAGAAGACACACAAGCAGGTCACTCTGTGAGAAGACACACAAGCAGGTCACTCTGTGAGAAGATACACAAGCAGGTCACTCTGTGAGAAGACACACAAGCAGGTCACTCTGTGAGAAGACACACAAGCAGGTCACTCTGTGAGAAGATACACAAGCAGGTCACTCTGTGAGAAGACACGCAAGCAGGTCACTCTGTGAGAAGACACACAAGCAGGTCACTCTGTGAGAAGACACACAAACAGGTCACTCTGTGAGAAGACACAAACAGGTCATTCTGTGAGAAGACACACAAGCAGGTCACTCTGTGAGAAGATACACAAGCAGGTCACTCTGTGGTGCTCTTGCCCAAAGCCCCACCTTTCATCCTTCATTTCTGACCTGCAAACTGTTCTAAAGATGAACTAGCTCAAGGGAAATTCAGAAATACTAAATGGCAGCTCCTGTTGGCCTTGCACCCACTTCTCATCTTTGACCTCTGTTTCTCTCTGTTTCTGTCTCTCTCCTCTCTCCTCCCCCCTCCCCCCACCCTGTCACACACACACACACACACACACACACACACACACACACCACACACAGCCTGTCACTATTACAGGTTTCCCTGCCATGCCCTCTGGCTGGGTCCCTTGCCTCTTTTAAGGTGCTGGGATGGTTCCTCTTCGCTGCCAACTGGCCTGGATTTAGAATCAGCCTAGGAGACACCCTCTGGGCAGGCTGTGAGAGCATTTCCACAGAGGGTCCACTGAGGAGAGCACCCTGAACGTGGGGGGCCCATCCCATGGGCACACAATGATAAAAGAAAACGGAAAGTGAGCTGAGCACCGCATTCCCAGCTCTGCTGTGGAGATGTACGCAGGCAGCCTCCTGCCACCATGCCTCCCCTACCCTGACGGGCTCTGTGTGCCCGGAGCCAAGAGCAAACTACCTCTCTTCCCTTCTTGGCTGGTATTTGATCCTAGCAACAAGAAAACTTGCAGGCCCCATGCTTGACCCCTGCCCATCTAAGAGTTGCTTTTTTCCCTGAAGCAATGTCCACATGGCTCTCCATAGCACACGTGTGTGTGTGTGTGTGTAGGATCTGTGTAGCTCAGGCTAGCTTTGATCTGATGTTCTGCCTCAGTCTCCCAGTGCTGCAGTTGCAGCCCTCTGCCACTGTTGTCGGGTTTCATTGTTAGTCTAAGGCTAGGTTAAGAATGGGCAGAGGCGGGGTTAAGTGGGAGGTTTAGACATGGTTATAGTTTCTTTTTTTTTCTTTTTCTTTTCTTTTGTCTTTTCAAGGCAGGGTCTCCCTGTAGCTCCAGCTGTCCTGGAACTCACTCTGTAGACCAGGCTGGCCTTGAACTCACAAAGATCTGCCTGCTTCTGCCTCCCAAGTGCTGGGATTAAAGGCGTGCGCCACCACGCCCGGGTATAGTTTCATTTTTGCCCTTCCGCTCCTTTACTCCTTCCTTCCCCCCCCCCCGTCCCTCCCTGTTCTTCCTTTCTTTTTTCTTTCTTTCTGTCTGAGGTGCTGTGGAGGAGGGGATTTGCCCACACTTGGCAGGTGCTTTACCCCTGAGCCCCATCCACAGCCTCTCTCCTACTTTCTGGCCTGAGACTGGACAATTACTGGAAGGGGGCAAGCTTGGAAGCAGGGCTGGGCAAGGACCGGGATGGAGGCAATGCCTTTAATCCTAGCAGAGGAAGTAGATCTCAAGGCCAACGTAGAGTTCCAGGCCTTGTGGGGCCAGAGGGAGACCCTGTCTCAAAAAGACAGAAGGGCTGGTACATCAGGCTATCCACAAGCACGAGGGCCACACGCAGTAAAAGGAGACCACAGCTATGAGATCTCTTCCAGCCCTGTCGATAGTAGTTCACAGAAAAGAATCTAGGCATGGAGACCTCTGGGCTTGCATAGTCTGCCTTCTGCCCGGCAAGCAGTGCTGCAGCCTGCTTGGTAGTACGAGGGGTCTCTGCCTTGGGTAAGAACAGGTAAGAAGACAATATCATAGCTTTGGAGTCTAAGTGGACACAACTTCCATAGCTTTTGCTCCCTGGCTTTGTGGCTCAGTAAGTGAGTTAAAACTCCATCTTCTGCTGGGCATGGTGACTCATGCCTTTAATCCCAGCACTCCAGAGGCAGAGGCAGGTGAATCTCCATGAGTTCAATGCCATACATAGTGTGCTCCAGGCAAGCCAGGACTAAAGGAAGACCCTGCCTGGAAAAGCCAAAAAAAACAAAACAAAATAAAAAAACAAACCACAAAACAAAAAACTCCATCTTCCCTGCCTGTAAACTTATAACCCTATATCCTGCCTCACAGGGTTGTAGGAGAAATAAATGAAAACAAGAACATTTAAGGGGCTGACACAGAGTCATACAGACCGACAGCAATGTTTCTACCAGCTCCCAGTGTCCCCACTGGTCCAGTGCAAAACTGGAGGCCGGAATGAGACTGCAAGTCCCCAGCCTTCAGAGGGACAGGCGGGACACGGGAGAGGCCTGACCAGCCCTGTGCCTACCTGCAGAACAAAGATGAGAAGAGAGGACCAAGAGGCCACGGGCCAGGCCTGGACACAGCCAGGGCTTGACCTTCCCTGCTCATTTTGTCTCCCAAATTTCACTCTCTTTCCCCCCCTCCCCCCCTCCCTCCATCCCTCCCCCCCTTCCTTAGTGTGAACAACCCCTACCCTCAACCTTCCAAGACTCTTAATTGATGCTTTTAAACTTTTTTCTTTATTTAGACAGAAAAGACCAACTCTTTAAAACGAAATAAATAAGTGAAGTATAGAGAACTGTCAGAAACTTGAGCCCCGTCTCCCCTTTACCATCCCACCCCCACCCCATTTTCTTTTCCCTAGCCTCTTCCTAAAGAAAATGATCAGGTAATAAACCCGTTTAGCCCTCCCCACACCCCTCCTCCCAAGTACCCAATTACCCCCAAAGCAAAGGGAGAAATCAAGAGAGAGAAAAAAATCCAAGGGCAACATTGTCTAAACTCCCAGAAAGAGAGATGGCAGTGTCCGGCTGGGTGGGGAGGGCACCCTGGTAGCCATGGTATTTCCAAGGAGGAGCCAGCAGAGACTGTAAACATTTTTAGGGGTTCAGGGGAAGGTCTTTTCCTCATGAAAGGAGGGTCTCTGTGACTTGACTGGCAAAGAGGCAGCCCTCAGGGCTCCCCACACCATCCGTGGAGGGGGCCCTTGGAAGAGGCAGTGAGTTTTAGGGCTGGGAGCTCCGGGGTTCAGGGATAGGATATCCTACCTCTAGCTGAGGGTGGAAGGAATGTGAAATCCAGCTTCTGAGAAGTCCCGACTGCGGGAAAGAGGCTGGGGTAAGGGCGCTGGGAGAGAGAGGAGGCCCCCACTGTCCTCCCGGGCCTGTCCAGCTATGACAGGCCCCACTGGGGGGAGGCAAGTGCGAACAGTGGGCACACAGGCCCATCTCAGAGGAGCCCTAGCAGAAGGCAGATCCCCCAGAACCCAAGCCAATCCTTGCTCCCTCACAAAGGCCAAAAGGGCACCTAGGAGGAAACGGGCTCTTGGAGCCAGGGAAGCAAAGCCCTGGCCCTTCAGAGAGGCGAGGTGGTGGAGGTGAGCCAGGTCCTGGCCCCCAGGACCATGGAGCAGCTTTTGCCCTAGAGCCCAGTCAAGGCCGGGGCAGATGTGCAGAGAGGCCCGGGCCAGTCATGGGAAGAGGTGTGAAGCGCCCCTTCCTCTGCTGTCTGCAGACCTGTGAAGGAAGGAAATGTGGGTGAAGCACACACAGGGAAGGTGGCCAGTGCTGGTCACAGGTTCTGGGGAAGGGGAGGTGACAGGGCGGGTGACGATCTGTAGCCATCACAAAGGCCTTGTCCCAACAGAGCCATCATCCCCACCCCAAGGTGTGAGAGCATAGGGCAGGGATAGAGGAGATGGGTGGGCAGGATAGAAACTAAAGGCCAGTAGGAAGGAAGGAGTCAAGAATAGACTGCACGACAGAGTCGGGGATCTAGATGGGAAGAGAGGCAGAGAAGTGAGACAGACAGGCAGGCAGAGATGACTAGGAGGGGTGCATGGACGAAACAGACACCTGGAGAGAGGGGGAGCATCCGCAGAGGCTGGGGTGACCCAGGAGGGACTTAGGGATGGAGTCTCATGGGGTGAAACTCCTCCCAGCCATTAGGTAGTGCTCTCATTCCTTATTGGAAAGGAATAAAAAAGCAAGAGAAATGCACAAAACACAGACCATAGTCACCAGCCACTGTTGACCAAGCACATCCCGCGAGCTGCCCCCGGCCCTGACCCTGGGCTGGGGGGGATGCTTCCCTCCACAGCCCCTCCCCAAATAACAAACAATCGGCTCCAAAGACAACACGCTTGTTCCATGCAACTTACAGGGGCCCGGAGCAGGGGTCCGGGGATGGGGGCTTCAGCCGACAATAGACACGGGCCCTGGGCTGGGGGCCCCCGGGGTGGGGGGGAGTTAAGCAGCCAGGATTGGGGGGAAAGGGGAGAAACAGAAATGTGGGTATTGTTCTTGGGTTGTGATTTTTCAAGGTTTGGTCCAAAGGAGATTAAGCAACTCAAAAGTAGCCAGGGCTCACAGATCTGTGGCCCTGAGGTTGGGATGGTGGCCTGTACTGGGATGGAGGGGCCCTGCTCAGTGAAATTTATGGGCAGTGTGGTATTGCCCTTTTCCACTAAGATAACGCCCACACCCCATCTGTGCTGTGCTGTGCTGTCCTGCCCCAGGTCCGCTGCTGGGTAAGAAAAGTACCCAAAGTCCAGGGCACCCAGGAACTAGTGTGTCTCCACTTCTCAGAGCAGACTCCAAAGCCACGTGACTCTAGGGCTCTCTGATACTGTAAACCAGCCCACTGGCTCCCAAATTTACTCTTTTAATGCTGTCCAACCACCCCCCCCCCAAAAAAGAAAGAGAAAGACAGACACACAGACACTGACCAGACAGAGGAGACGAGATATTGTGAGAAATCTAGGAGCAGGCACAGATAGAGACTTGACTTTGTGGGACTGGGGTGTGTGTGTGTGTGTGTGTGTGTGTGTGTGTGTACATGAGTGTGTGTGTACATGAATGTGTGTGTATGTGCATGTGTGTGTATACATGAGTGTGTGTGTACATGAATGTGTGTGTATGTGCATGTGTGTGTACATGAGTGTGTGTATGTGCATGTGTGTAAGAAAGACACAAATGACTTAACAGCTGAGTGAGCTCCCCAGATCCTAGTTCTCATGCCCAGCATCAAGGATGAAGCTAAGTACCCCTGAAGGTGGCGGAAGAAGGGTGTGGTCCCAGATCGAGGGCTCTGTCTGCACTATGTGGAACCTAAAGCAGAGGGCAGGACAGGAACGGCACCCACCTGACGCCCTTAGTAGGGCCGGTTTGCATCCTTAGGCCGCTTTAGCTGCACTTTGAGGCGCTTCATGCCAATCTGGAAACCGTTCATGGCCTGGATGGCAGCCTGGGCACTGGCTGGATTGTCGAAACTCACAAAGCCTGAGGTGAGAAGGGCATAAGGCTGGCCCGGCCCCACCTCGCTACCCTGCCATAGGCATAAGGCCTGGCCCGGCCGAACCTGCTACTCTGCCATGGGGCCAGCACCTGTTTGGTTTCCCAGCACCTCCCTACTTCCTCAAGTATATCCAGTGCCTAGAAACCTTCCTGGCACATAGTAGGCATTCATAAAGAATTTTTTGATGATGTATTTAATGAGTGAATCCAATCCAGCCATTCACACAAACTAGGCCATGCTTTCCAGTGTTCTGTGCGAGGCAGCCCCTTCCTCGGCTTGGAAATGCTCAGAAACCTGGCTTTTGAAGCAAGGCCTTGAAGCAGGCTTCCAAAGATGTGAAGGCAACTAAAACCTATGTCCTCTTGAAACCCAGTATCCCGAGACCACTTCATGAAATGGATTTGGCTGGCTCGTGTGTATGCTTTGTGTCTGTGCTAGAGATGGAGCCCAGGGCCTCCTGTGGCTCCCCACACACTCAGCCCTCTGAGCTACATCTCTAATGGGTGTGTAAGGAGAAGGACGAAGCTGTGGCTTTCTGCACAAGAGATGGGCTTAGGTGGCAGCTGCGCAGAATGGCAGGTGTCTCATGGCCTTGGGCCCTGAATTTCAAATACTGAATGCATTGAGACCCTAAATACCTTCAAGCATGTCAGACTTTGTTCTAATGTGGAGTCCACACAAAAGGCCCATACTTTGTCTTTTGGATCATCATAGTCTTACCAAAACATTTGCTCTGATTGGTGGCCCGGTCAACAAAGACTTTGGCTGAGATGACATGGCCAAAGGGGACAAACATCTGGAGGATCTCTGAGTCCGTGAACTCCTGGGGCAGGTGGTAGATGAAGATGTTGCAGCCGTCAGGGCCTGGATGGCAGCAGACAGAAGGAAGAGTCAGTGACGCCCAGCGCGGACTGGAGCCGCGGAGGTGCAGAGGAAGCAGGGGCACCACCAGTCCTGGCCCCTGCAGTGTGGGCCAAGGCTGCCCAGTCCTCTCATCCCCACACGTGGGGCCAGAGCTCGGTGTGGCACAGAGCCATCTGGAATACCCGCGCCCACAGCAAGGGCGTGCCCATCCGTGCAGATTCGCAGCTCTGAGAACCCTGCCCCAGGCTGGCACCTTCTCGTTGTTGCTGTTGCTGCTGCTGCTGCTGCTGCTGCTGCTGCTGCTGTTGAGGTGGGGGCGGGGGCTGCTGGGCCACCAGGGTTGGAGGCTGTGGGAATGCAGGCGCAACCAGGCTGTAGGCTGCAGGGTAGGCTGCTGGGGTGGGGAGAACAGAGAGAGAGAGCTAATGGGGCTCCCCTGACCCCTCTGGGCCAGCCTTGTCTTCCTCCCTAGCCCAGGCCCCTGTGGGCCTGTCCCAGGGAAGGAGTGCCTCAGACTGAGCCCTGGGCACTGCCCCTCCCCCCATCAACACCCATTCTCACGGGTACAGCTTGCCTTAGCAGGACAGCCTGAGGGTGGCTGGAGAGAGCCCAGATGTGGTTTCTGGCCCTCTTTACCTAATGCCATCACTCCCACCTGGGCAGAGGCCTGGGCCAGGGTGCCTCACCTGTGTAGTGCTGCATCCCTGCGTAGGCCTGCTGGAGGGGGTCCACGGGGGCTGCGGGGCTCTGGGCTGGAGAGAGCATCACAAACCATGAGTGGGCCTCAGACACAACGGGGACCTCACCAACAGCCTTCTCAGCAGGTAGAGCCTCATCTGGGATGGGGAGGAGAATGAGAAGGGGAGATGTATATGCAAGAGGGGGACAAGCCCACTACTGGGAAGACAAATCTGAGTGACTTGCCATCCTGGCCAAGTGGCTTCACCTCTCTGGAATCCTCAGCTTCCCAAGCCAAGAAACAAAGAAGCATCGCTGCCCAGGAAGACGGCGAGCAAAAAGCACCTCAGGTGCTGGCTGAGGCCAGAGAGGGAAGGTGTGCCGCTGCATGGCAGTGGTGGCCTGGACAGCTTTACCCAGCAAGGTGGGCAGGCAGAGAGCCCCACCTGGATAAGGGTGAACCCCATTGGGATACAGAGCATCAGGGGCAGGCTGCCCAGTGGGCTGGGTGGGCACCGGGCTGTAGCCGTTGACACCCAGGGCAGCGGGAATGGCAGACACGGGCGTGGCAGCAATGGCGGGAGGGGTGCTGCTTCCTAGGAGGAGAAATGACAGAGACAGAGGGGTGAGGCTTCGCATATGCAGAGAACCAGTCAGCCAGTCCAAGGCCAGGGGAGAAAGCAGGCCGCTCTGACCCTGAGCCCTCCCGGATCCCACACCACCGTGGTGAAGTCCTTGCCCAGTCCTATTTGTGCCTGGCCCAGCCTGCATTCTATAGGCCTTACCTGAGGATGGAGTGATAGGGGTGGCAATGAGGCCATTGGCATTGATGGCAGCCATGTGCTGCATCTGCACAGCAGCCATGGTGGCCATAGGGCTGAGGTAGGCACTGTGAGCCGCTACCAGGGCCGCCTGCTGCTGCATCAGCTGGGGGGTGGGAGAAGACAGTGGGGCCAGGCCTCCTCGCACCAGGGTTCGCCTCCCTCCCTCCCAACCGCACGCTTTGGTGCTGAACGTGTGGACCAGGGGGGGACATGGGGATGGGGGGGCAGCACCGAGAGCGTGCGTGCTTACGGCTTGCGTGTAGGCGCTGTAGGCTCCAAACTGGAGGGCGATGGGGCTGAACATGCCCAGCTGGGTGGCCACCTGCTGCATCCGGCGGAGACCTCGCTCCTTCTCTGTGTCAGCAAACTTCACCACTAGACTGGACGAGGCACCCTGGGCATGGGCCCAACATGAAGGCACAGGAAGAGTCAGCATCTGGTCCCCAGGGCCCTTGGCACTTGGTTTCAGTCCTATCAATTATGCCCTGGTCTCTTTGGGAGCACGACCACTAGTTTGCCCATTCCAAATGGGGGGGGGGGCTAATCCCACCTTCTCCCTGCCCTAGGATGTGCAAAAGGCTGGAGAGAGTTGAGGAGGGTGAAGACAAGTTCTCAGAAACTGAAAGGCCTATGGAGGGGGCAGCTCCGAGAGGATTCCGAGCTGCAATCTGCAGGGGACCAGCCACAGCAAGCTAATCTCGCCTTACAGCTGCCCCAGCCCCCTGAAATGACTGCTCCACACCCCAGGCCTCGTGGTGCGCTCAGCGAATGCTGCCTCACACATTATACCAGCCTGAGCCGAATAAAATCCAACTTGAAATATTTGCAAAGGTGGTCATAGAATCCTAGACTCAGAGAGCTGAAGGGGCCTGGGCTCAGCTGATGTAGTTCACTGTCTGATGCTGAGTCCTCTTCCTGGTCAATGCCTGCCCCACGTCTGCTAGAGAGCCTTGAGTTGTAGGAGATGCAGATCCTTTGGAGCCAGCAAGTTTAGTTCCAGCTGGGAATTGCGGAGCGCGTTCAGCTAACATTCAGGGGCAGCAGAATCAATGGGCCATACAAGGCCTCTGAGCAAGGGTCCTGATACCCCAGCAAATGAGGTGGAAGGGGAAGAAAAGGCAGGGGAGATGAAGAGAGGAGTGGAAGAGGGCAGAAAGGAAAATGAGAACATTTGGACTGAAGATGGAGTAGGTGTGAGGGGGGAGGTTTGACCCATGCATGTGCCTAAGCTGCTTGGTTCTTCTGTAGGAACTAAAAAATGATTAATAATAATAATAATAATAATAATAAATTTAAAGTACTGTTGCTGAGTGGACTCCTGCTCTGTGCCAGGGCCTAGTGAGTGGGTCAGAGAGAGGGAGAGGGAGGGGAGGAGGGGGGTGGGGCTCACCGGCAGGGTCCGGCTGCTGTGCAGGGCGTTGATGGCTGCCTGGGCCTCAGCATGGGTCTGGAATTTCACAAAGGCACAGCCTAGAGTGGCCAGAGTAGAGGGTGAGCAGGAGGACTGCCCATCCTGGGTGAACCCTCGGGGACCAGGGAGGAGAGGGTGAGCGGGATAGCTACCCATTCTAGCTGAACCCTCGGGGACCAGGGAGGAGAGGGTGAGAGGGATGGCCACCCACCCATCCTGCATGAACCCTCAGGGACCAGGGAGGAGAGGGTGAGCAGGAGGACTGCCCATCCTGGGTGAACCCTCAGGGACCAGGGAGGAGAGGGTGAGCAGGAGGACTGCCCATCCTGTGCGAACCCTCAGGGACCAGGGAGGAGAGGGTGAGCGGAATGGCCACCCACCCATCCTGGGTGAACCCTCAGGGACCGGGGAGGAGAGGGTGAGTGGGAGGACTGCCCATCCTGTGCGAACCCTCAGGGACCAGGGAGGAGAGGGTGAGCGGGACGGCCACCCATCCTGTGCGAACCCTCGGGGACCAGGGAGGAGAGGGGGAGGGGGACGGCCACCCATCCTGGGTGAACCCTCGGGGACCAGGGAGGAGAGGGGAAGGGGGAGGACTACCTTTGCTGGTACCATCTGGCCCCCGGAGCACAGTGCACTCGTCTATGGTCCCGAACGGTTCAAACATCTTCCGGACGTCCTCATCTGTCTGCTGCTTCCCTAGCATCCCCACAAAGAGCTTCCGGTCTTCTGAGGAGTGCATAGGAGTAGATGTTCAGAGCCTCCCAGCCACTCTCCCAGCCCTTCCCTTCCACTCATCCCTGTCGCTCCTGACCTAGGAAGAGGAGCTCTACAGTGTGAAGAGTGAGAGTTGGAGACTATGGCTTAGGTACATGCAGTACTCAGCTCTGAAGGACTTGCACTCTACTTGGCCTCAGTTTTGCCATCTCTACAATGGGCCAGATCTCACCCCCTGCCACCACACTGGCTCACTCCTATCCCTAACCTTGGCAGAGAACTCTTCAGAGTGATTAGACTTCCTTGAAGAAAGGCCGGCCTTCAGCTCCTCAAAGCCCTGGGCCTGGGGATAGGATAGGAGGGACTGAAGCCAAAGGTGTAGAACCTACCTCCTCGACTCTCGCTGTCTGCCGGCTTGACCTGGATCGGCCTGTTCATCTATAGGAGAGAAAAGAAGATAGCTGCTAGGTACTCCCCCTGAACACCTGAGAGCCCTCCCCAGACCAACACTGAAGGGTTGAGCCCTCCCCAGTGCAGAAACGGAGGGAAGAACCCTGAGACTCAGGCAAGGTTGCCCCAGCCTTAAAGTTGATGGGAAGGAAGGAGCAGGCCAGTCTTGTGTAGGATTAAGACCTGAGGGGATTAGAGGTGGTAGAAAGAGGGGCCGTGGAGGACGATGCTCAAGGGGTGCAGCCCCAGGCTCAGGTTGGCCTAGAAATGCCTGGGTCATAGACAGGTGTTGCCCTCCTTAGATGAGAAAGGCCTGCCCAAAACCTGGTCCTGAGAGGCTACTCCACCAGAACCACCTCCATTCTGCAAAGTAGGAGCAACAGAGGCCGCCCATGGGGAAAGCCAAGGAAAGCTCCAGGCTGAGGAAGACCCTACGGAGGCCAGGCTTCCTCCTGTCCATCAGAGGTGCGTCTGTCCCTCACTCTGCTCCCCAACACCCCTTGACCCCAGGGGGAAGGCACTCGGGCAGCACAAAGGGAGCAGATGCCCAGTCTCCGTGGCAACGGGAGAATGCGCACCATGGCAACCGCCCACTCAGCCTGATTTATCCGTCCCGGTTGCCCTGGCGACCACGGTGACGTCATCACTTCTGTTGCTCCACACGTCCAGAGGACTGGGGAGAGGGGTGGGAAGGGGCCATGCTGGGGGTGGAGAAATGGGTGGGGGCCAGGCGGTGGGGGAGGGGCCCAGGAAAGCTTCCTGGTCCTGGAGGGAGGGGAGTATGCAGAGCCAGCCCCAGGGCCTTGCTGTTCCCTCCCCTGCCTCCCTCTTTCCAAGCCAATCCTTGGTGTCTGGAGGGCCGAGACTGAGCTGCCCTGTTCCTTTGAAAGTCTGACTAGGAGCTCCACCCTCTCCCTCCTCGACAGCCACAGTCTTTAGTGGGAGTTCCACTCTGCATGTCTTGTTTGGTGAGAGAACTGGAAATGGCTCCCACAGGTTGATTTCCTCACTAAGATGGGCAGCGCTGGAGGAACTGGAGAGGGAAGACTCAGCGTTCAGCCTCTGAGTGTATCTGGCTCCGGAGGACTTTGATTGCTGGAGCCACGCCCTGTCCCTTTGCCCATTTGATGGTGGAGCAGCCTCAGTTCCCGTGACCAAGAGGCAGATGAGCCATCCATTTATGTTCTGAGAACCCTAAGGAAAGGCACTGCACTGAGAGGAGGAGACCTAGGTTCAAGGAGCCCAGCCTCTCACTAGCTGTGAGATCTTGGCTGAGACATTCCTTTCCTCTGGGCTTCAACTTCCTCATGTGTAAAACAAGAGGGTGGGCCAGGTGGTCTGTAGTCAGGTTCTCTTTGGTGGGGGTGAGGGGGAAGGGGGGGATGATGACATTTGGAGACCTTGTGTGGCTTCCCAAGGCACAGAATGAAGTTTCTCCTTTCCCCTGGCTGGACTGCCAGCCTTGGGTGGCATCTAAGCCTCACCTGCTGTGACATTCCAGCCTCAGCCACCCCTCCCCCAGATCTCTGGATCTGTGAGCAGCTGGTGGGGGAAGGAGAGTTACAGTCATATAAATCCTCCCTCCAATCCGGGATTATCCCATCCAAAGCTCAGTGTGCAAGTGTGTGCTTGTGTGCGGGAGGGAAGGTCTGAGAGCCAAGGACTCATGGGTATTCACCACCTCTTCTTCTGTATTGTAGCCCAAACAGGAAATTCCCTGACAGGCACCTTGACAACCAAGCACACACCCTCCACGAGATGTAGAGTCAGAACCAGGGTCACAGCCACAGAGGATCCCATGACTGGCACTAACTCCTTCCCAACAGGTCTCTGAGGTTAGCTACTTACTCTCTGAGATATGGAAACCTGCAAGAGAAAGGATGTGGTCCCTGCCCTGCACAGGCTTCCAGCACAAAAGCAGCATATCAATAAATACCCACAGCCAGCACGCTTTCCCTTAAGATGTGCAGCACGCAGACCACACAGCACAGCCTCATGGATGGAAGTTCCCCCACAAGCTCACAACGGGTTTCCTCAGTCTCCCCAGCCTCCCCCAACTGGCCTGGCACTTCCTGTGGGAAGCTCAGCTTTGTTAGCTCACCTGGGCACACCTGCCCCCTCCCCTGAGTCCAGGTGCGCTGTGTTTACCTGGCAACCAGGCAGGCGACTCTTCCCTAGCCACCACCACCAGGTGATAAAGCCATCCCCAGGGCCTCCCAAAGAAGGGGCTCTTTATACCCCAGCCAGGGATGGAAGAACTACCTTCACCAACAGGACAACTGTTTCAAGTCCATTTCTCACTAACAACCAAGACCTCACCTCCAAAAAGGGAATCCTCAAACTCCCGTGTGCTGGGATTAAAGTGTGTGCCATCATGCTGGACAAAATCCAGTCCTTGTGAGGGTGCGGGCCTGGAGCCCTCCCACTCCTGGGTCCACACTCGCTCCCACAGCCCACCCTTCCTGCTGCACGCTGATGGGAAAGCTCATCTCCTAAGGGGGAATTTGACAGCACATGGAGGAGGAGGAGCCAGCCAGAGGATCCCCCACAACCAACCCCAGGAGGCCACACCCAGACCACAGGACTGAACCAGGGACAGAGCAATCCCTGTAAACTCAGTGGAAAGAAGAGGAAATGGGGCTCAATATCCATAGACCAGCTTGAAACATCACCCTAATAATGTGGCACCTTCTAGACTCTGGGTGACAAAGTTGGGGAGCAAACAGCAGGTGAATGTACTTGTTAAAACAGAACTTGCAATAGGACAGCTCGGAGTAATGCCGGTAGCAAGAACTGCCCGAACACACTGTCCACGAATGCACACAGACACAAACAGGACCACACATACACGAGCACACGTACACCAGCACACGTACACAAGCACACATACATGAGTACACATACACGAGCACACGTACACGAGCCATGTACACCAGCACACGTACATGAGCACACGTACACGAGCACACATACACGAGCACACGAGCACACGTACACGAGCACACGTACACGAGCACACGTACATGAGCACACGTACACGAGCACACATACACAAGCACACGTACACGAGCACACATACACGAGCACACGTACATGAGCACACATACACGAGCACAGGTACATGAGCACACATACACGAGCACACGTACACCAGCACACGTACACGAGCACACGTACACGAGCACATGTACACCAGCACACGTACACGAGCACACGTACACCAGCACACGTACACGAGGACACATACATGAGCACAGGCAACAGAGGGGGGAGTGGCAGTAGAAGACTTGGTGGGGCACAAAGGCAAATTTGGTTACAGGTATCGGTTCTCCTGTCTGCCTTGGGCCTGTCTCCTTAACTTCCTTGTATGGAGTCCCCCTGGGAGAATGGAACCCCTCATTTCCTACTGAAAACTCTATCAGTCCCCCTGGATTCTGGCCCTTTGGGGAACTCCCCGTCACCTGGGAGCAGACTGAGGGAATCATTACCAGAGAGCCCTTCACCTCTACCCCCCCCCCCCCCCCCCCCCCGCGAAGGGCAGATTCCTGACTGAACAGGCAACTGGAGGGGCTGGACACAGAGGCAGTGTCCTGAGCTGGTGCTGCTGCCTGTGGGGCTCACGCCCACCCCGATGCTGTCATCTGAGTTCCCACTCTAGTCTCCTTTCTATGCACCCCTGTCCAGTTTCAGCAGAGCTCTGAGACAGGAAATGGGAAAACACAGCAGCCTCCAGAAAAGAAAAGAAGCTGAGGTTCAGTAGAGATCAGACTTGCACAGACCCTGAATGTGAGGTTCAGGAGAGACCAGACTTGCATAGACCCTGAATGAGGCCTGGCAGATGCTCGCAGGCATGCATGAACACGTGCCCACCCTGGATCTCTAAATCAGCCCATACCCGTGCACTGCTCCCCTGCCCTGCCCCCCCCCACCTCCAGGCTATAGCTGTTCTTGCTGACTGGGATGGGTGGTTAAGGGCAGGCAAGGGGGACCTCCAAAGTGTGGAGTTGGGGTGTTAGAAGCAAGTCTAATTTTCTTAGGTCCACGCTCCCTCTGTTTGGTCTGTTTCCTCCCAGGAGATGCTGGTCAAGAGATGGCTAGGGAAGGAGCAGAGGCTGAGACAGATTTCTCCAGCCCCAAGACAGTGCTGAGCAAAGGTTTAGTGAAGGCATTTGGTGGGGAATGGGGTCTCTGGGAAGTGGGAAACACTTCCTGGACTCACAGGCTGAGACAAAACAAAAGCAGATAGAGATTGCCAAAGGGACTAGGGGCCGTCTGAGATTATGTCTGTCCTCCTTGTCAGCCCAGGCTTGGGACATCTGCAAGGCTGGCTCAGAAGAAGAAACAAAGAAATGTGACCCTGCAGGGACGGAGGCCACCTCAGAGCCACACCTGCCTCCTGGGGCACACTTGCTGGGGTCAAGCTGCATCCTCCACAGTGATGTCAGACTGCCCCTGCTTGCTGACCCCAGGCTCCTGGGCTCTACTATGATGTCCCATGGCTCTGCTTTGGAGTGCTTTCTGGGAGACAGGAAGGGAGCCTGTGTGATCTCAGAAACCAGCAGAGGTAACAGTCCAGAAGGGCCAGCTGCCTGTTATCAGGGCAGCACCCCTCCCCCACCTCCTAGCCACAGAGGACTGCTGGGTACCCCTGTTCCCGCTGACACCAGTGTCCAGTCTGCTTATCACACCTCTCAAGTCAGCTAAGTCCTCTCCTTAGCATGACCTGGGGACAGGTGTAGGGGGGGGGTGCACCTGCTTCCCTCAAAGGTCACACTCCACTAAGTGTCCATTTTCGTCAAGAGAAATGCACGTGTCTACAGCAAGAGGTATGCTAGAGAGAGGGTGATGACAGGAGGTGGAAAATACGCTCAGTATCCAGGGATGGGGGCTGGACCCCCTGCCACTTTTAAGGCTGAAGGCTGACCTCAGCCCCCTGACCCTGCAGAGCCCAGGACTCACCCCTGGAAGCGTCTTCTGTTCGTGCAGGGCACTCTGGGCCTTCAGGGCTGAATCTCGGGCACAGTATGTCAGGAAGGCACATCCTGAGGAGGTGCAGAGGCAGAGAGATAGGGTGGGGGTGAATCCTCCCTAAGGGACTCCCCCAGGAGATGGGACCGGGAAGCTTTTTCCCTTCTTGAAACCTTCTGCCTACTGGGTTGGGGAGGCATCTGGGAGGGGAGGAAATTCTACCTTAGAGGTGGGGGCAGAGACCTGGCAGTGAGGGTAGAGTTGTTGAGAGACGGGGGCTGGGCTGGGGATAGTGAGGGCTGTGATGTCCAAACTAGCATGGGAGTGTTGTTCTCCTTCTCTCTGCTTCCTGCCGTCTTTTTCCTTTCTCCTTTGCCTCCTCCCTCCATCTTGGCTATCATCGCCCTCTCCTCTTTCCATTTCCTCATGTCTCCCTAACTCAATAGGAGGTGGGTGTGGAGAGTGCACTTGGCCAGGAGGTAGTGTGGCCTGGACCCCGCCCCCAGTGGCCCTGGATCCCCAGTGCCTGGAACTCTCCAAGTGCTGACCGTGGAGCCAGCACAGCTTAGCAGACAGCCTTTGGGGAGACAGGGTCTCCCTGTGGCCCCACCTGGCCTGGAACTCGCTCTGTAGACCAGGCTGGCCTTGAACTCACAGAGATCGGCCTGCCTCTGCCTCCCAGGCGGGGCGGAATTAAAGACCTGCACCACCACGCAGAACGACAGGACACCTTTTAACTTTCTAAGTCTTCCACACTTCCCAGGACTTCTCTGGTCACAAGGCTCCGTGGTCTACTCCGATTCTCTCCAGTCCTGGGCTGCTCTGCACTCTTCATAGGCTGAGCACCTGACCCGCCATTCCACTCCCATCACCTGGGAGTACCGATATTGCAAGTCTTGCCCAAACTCCTCTCTCTCTCTCTCTCTCTCTCTCTCTCTCTCTCTCTCTCTCTCTCTCTCTTTCTCCTCTCTTTCTCCTCTCCTCCCCCCTCTGTCTCCCTCTCCCCAAATTTGTACTTCTGACCCTTTTGGAGTTTATCCCACGGACACACCCTCTCCCTCCGGAGTGCAGAGTCCTCTTTAGACCTCCGCTCTTGCTCCTGAGTTCCCAGTCAGCTCCTCCACCCACAGTCCCAGCCTCTGAACTCTGATTCCACATGAGCCCTTCGCAGTCACTGGTCCCTCCAGCCCTGCTTCCTCCAGGCCCCCTACCGCCCAGGCTACTCGGTGCAGCCCAGCCTGACCCCTCACCCTTGTGCAGCCCGGTGTACTTGTCCTTGATGACAGTCAGCTCGAAGATCCGACCAAACTGCTCGAAGATGGGCTTCAGGTCCTTTTCCTCCAGATGCCTCGGGATCTGCCCCACAAACAGCTTGATGGCATCCGGTTCCTTCATTGGGGCGGCCCAGGAGGAGGGGCCGGGGGAGCAGGGAGAGGCCCAAAGGCCAGGGGAGCTGCCCAAGCAGGAGGCAGGTGGGGGTCCCGGGCCCAATCAGGCAGTTTCCCTGTGGCCCCCAACCACACTTCTGAGCAGAGGAGCGCACTTCGCACAAAGGAGGCTGGGGGAGTTGAGGGCCGGGGGTCAGGGGTCTAGGCAGACACGTATGCCACTAGGGGGCATAGCCCAAACAAGCGATCTCCCTCCCAGAGATCTGGCAGATAGCCCAGGATGGGGGTCAGGGCAGCCAAGCCCTGGAGGGTTTGAGTGGTAGTTGAGGCACTGGAGCTCAGAGAGCTGGGAGCCAGAGTGGAGATGCCAGGGAGGACCACCGAGAGGAGACTAGGGCTAGGGGCCTGACGTGGGTGCCGGCAGCGTCATGAGGGGTCCCTGCTTCTGACGTGGGCAGGTGGCTTTCTCTCGGCTTTCCCAGGGAGGACACCTCTCTTGTGGCTGATGCTTCGGCTGGGTCTGAAGATCCCTGATGCCAGGTGCTTGATCTCTGATGGCGACAGGGCTCCAGGGGTCCCTTCTACCCAGCTCCCCCTTCGGGTCCTCCCTCGGCCCCCCTCCCACCCCCTCCCCGGCCCCCCAGCCTGGCTGCTGCCGACTGCTCCCGACGTTAGGGCTGCCTGCTTTCCCGGTCACCTGGGTCCCGGAGCTCTGTTCTCCGGCCGCGCTCTCCTCAACAAAAACCTCCCCCCTCCGCACCCCCTCCCCACTCCCACCTCCTTTCCCCTGACATCGGTGATGTCAGTCTCAGGGGTGGAATACAAATTCTCTACCCTGGAGAGGGACGCACAATCCAGGCGAGAGCCACGCCCTCTTTCTATCCCCATCCTCCCTGATTCCCTCGCCCCAGAGCAGCTGGTCCTGATGATAACAACCCTTCCCCCACCTTGTTCCCCAGTCAGGAGTTGGGCAAGGCACTAAAATGGAGAATTTAAAGAGGATCCCTAAGGTGGGGTCCATTGTTCCGGGGGGCTGGAGCTGTCCCCGGTGCTGGAAGTGAAGACTCAGGAGATGGAGCTGGGGGTGGGGAGTTGAAGACAGCCTGACATTTGGGGAGCCTAAAAGTGAGGACCCAAGGAATGAAATAAGGAAAAGAAGAGGAGAGAGAGAGAGAGAGAGAGAGAGAGAGAGAGAGAGAGAGAGAGAGGACAGAAAGTCAGGAAGTCAGGAAGGTTGAGGGGTAGAGAGGGAGGTGTAAATGAAGGAAGCAGTCAAGCGGTTGCAGGGTCTGTGGGAAAATAGCAAAAGAGAGCCAGAGAGAGAAAATGAAAATGGATGGGGAGAAGGAGAGCAAGTTGAGATGAATGAATTGCATATTTTTCCAGAAAGGGAAGCAAAAAAACCTATAGCATTTAGGTATTTTGGACAGCCCCTTCCTTCTCTCTGGGGGGTTTCTGTGTTTAAGCTTGGGCAGTGGGCAGCAGCTCACTGGTAAGATGCTTGAAGACCAGGACACCACTGAACTCAGTCTTTTGCTGTTGACACTTCATCTTGCTCATACAGAGTAGGTCTTAACAAACACTTCATGCAAAGAACCTGTGTAAAGTGTAGATTCTGGATTCCCTCTGTAGGAAGAAACCCAGCTGCCCAGCTGCCCAGCTCCGTTATGGTGGAGCGGCCCAGCTCCGTTATGGTGGAGCGGCCCAGTCCTACCTTCTTTGTTTCCTTCAGTTGGGTTCCTCAGGTGGAACTCACTAAGTGAATCAGGTGACAGAGGCCAGAAAACACATCTTAGGGCCATTACTCTCCAAAAAGTTCTTCTCTAGGCATGATCTGCAAGTCCCATGATCTGGAAGGAGGCTGAGTCCTCGGGGTGGTACCCGGGGCATCGCACACCACCTGCTCAGTGCAGGGAGGATCTGCTGACATCACAGCTCACTGGTGGCAGCCTGGCTTTGGACCACCGGTGCTCCACTTGCACCCTGCTTCCCTGTCATTCCATTCTTCCTCCAAGGGTGGGGCTGATGTCTCCACAGTGGTGAACAAGCTGCTTGTCAGAGGCCACCATTCCTGAGTTATCACAACGGAGTGAGTGGCTCCTCTTCTGAAACAGAAGTAACAGTACAGTGTGAATAACTTGCTTAAGACCACACAGCTAGAAAACTACCTAGCCGAGATTCCAGCCTGAGCAGTGTGAGTTCCGAGTCCACGCACTGAGCACCCAGCATTCCTTGTGGGAACAGAGGTAGTGGTTTGCCTGCCCTCGCCTCTCCTGTGTTCACCGAGGCATGGGCTGAGGTGCTGTGCTCTTTCCTGCTTATTCCTTCCCTGTGGACAACAGCCGCCTGCACCCTGGGTTTCTGAGGCCTGGAGCCACATCCCAGCAGGTGTGTATAGTTGATTGAATGTGTTCGTGAGACTTGAGTACACTTCATCATACAGATCCTAGATTCTCCCAGTATAGTACCCTGAAATGGGGTGAGATACAGGAGGTAGTGGAGACTCGGCAGGGAGTGGCCAGGATGTGATGGCAGTGCCACGGAGCCAGGAAGTGCAAACCTATCTTCCTTCCTCCACGGTATCTTTCCACTCACCGGCCCCACCCCCTACTGCTCCTTTCTGGCCTGCTAATCTGGTCTTGGTATTTATGGTGATGCTAAACAGATCGTGCCCAGTGAGCTTGGAGAAGGGAAGACCCCACTGCTGGGCCTGCTGATCTCATTACTCCATGTCTTCTCAGTAGATCTGTCGCCCTGCTGCTCATTCAGGCTTGGGCCTAATCGTATTAATCGAAATATTAAACATTCACAAAAACGAATTTCAATGAACTGCTCTCATTGCTCCTCCCAGTCAGCAACTGGGGAACAGTTGCCGATGACAAAGTATCTCCAATCCTGTGCCTGGTCGGCAGTCCTGACTGGCACTGTCAGTCTCTGGAGAGGGGAAAGGACTCTCATGGGATGCTCCAGGCTGAGTGGCGGTAGGCACATCTCAGATGTTGTTTCAGTCCAAGGGGATGGGAGAGCTTCTCCCAGAGAACATGAGGTTTCAAGCCTTAATTCGTCTAAGGTACTTTCTCTGCTCACCTCCCCAAGCTCACTCTCTTATTTCTTATCAATCAAAACTAAACTGCCATGTTTTAAAAGGTAGCTGACTTAAAATACTTTATTATTATTATTATTTGGTCTTTTCTTTCTTTCTTTCTTTTTTTTTTTTTTTTTTTTTTTTTTTTTTTTTT